>JADBJO010005264.1:152500-155000 GCA_016801955.1 Conus betulinus
AAACGTTACTTTTAAAACAGTGGAAGAAAAGTAATACATGTCGTTGATATTAAAGTGTAGTAGAGCTTATAAAAAGAAAAAAAAAAACATATATATTAACTAAGATTAGGGCAGAGAAACGGGTGGAATTGTTGATGGGACAGAACACCACATTTTCCGATGGAATGAATATCGCAGCTGTTGAACGTGCAGCCGAGTGCAAATCAGTCGATGAGTCTGGAACACGATGGAACCCTTCACAACACCACACACTGTATCACAACAGATCCGTGGTTTTTTTGTTTTTTTTTTTTTTTTAACAGTTTCAAAAATTCACAAACGACAACAACACACACACACACACACACACACACACACACACACACACACACACACACACACACACGCACGCACGCGCACACGTGTCTATCTGTCCGTCTGTCTGTTTGTCTGTCTGTCTGTCTGTCTGTCTGTCTGTCTATCTATCTATCTATCTGTGTCTATCTATCTGCCTGTTTATCTATCTGTTTGTTTATCTATCTCTGTCTCTGTTTACCTGTCCGTCTATCTATCTATCTATCTGTCTGTCTGTCTATCTGTCTATCTGTCTATCCATCTATCTATCTATCTATCTACCTATCTATCTATCTGTCTATCTATCTATCTATCTATCTATCTATCCATATATCTTTCTATGGGCTCTGCGCGCACGCGTTTGTGTGTATGTGTGTGTGTGTGTGTGTGTGTGTGGGGGGGGGGGGGGGGACGGTGGCGTTTTCAATTTAAGGAGACGTAGGACTGATGATACACACAACACACACACACACACACACACACACACACACACACACACACAGAGAGAGAGAGAGAGAGAGAGAGAGAGAGAGAGAGGGAGAGAGTGTTCACTGAATCAGGCCCTCTGCCCATGTCAAGGGAACGTGTTCACAAGAGGAAATCGTTTCAGGATACTGCATCTGAACCAAACACGATTTATATCCGCATTGATTTGTTGACAAAATGGACAGAGTACAGATGTTGATTCAACATGTTATTAGATATATACTGTTTGTCTGTGCGTACAGTTAGCAGCAGACACATCAATAAGGATAGGCGGAAATAAGAAGACAGATCGGTAATACATTGGAGAGCGAGAGAGAGAGAGAGGGGGGGGGGGGGAGGGATGGAGGTGGTGGAGAGAGAGAGAGAGAGAGAGAGAGAGAGAGAGAGAGAGAGAGGAGAGAACTCAGAACTTAGAAAATTTTATTCGATTAAGGATTGAGATTTTAGGCAGAGCCTATTCTTCCAGTCTGTCCTTGTTAAACTAAAGTATGCAAAGAGATAGATAGATAGATAGAGAGAGAGAGAGAGAGAGAGAGAGAGAGAGAGAGAGAGAGAGAGAGAGTCCGAACTCGGATAGTTTCAATTTCCAGAGAGACAGTACCGTACACATCAGAAACCCGCCACAGAGAACTAGGTCTTTTTTTTTTTTTTGTATGGCAGGCTCTGGCTAAGACTCAGGAAGAGGGTGACAGAAAGAAAAGAATCCTTCTACTGTGGTTGCCGCGTTTCTGTACACAGGACAACACAGAACTATATGAGCCTACCACTGTGAGCACACGGAACTGACACAGATTTTGAGAAAACCTAGTCTGAACAGAGGCTTGTGGCTATGACCTGCTCCCCCCCCCCCCTCCCTCCCCTTTCCCCCCTCGCCCTCCCCCCTCTCCCCCCCCCCCCCCCCCCCATTTACAAGAGTGTGCTGAACACCAATCACTCCGCCAGTGAGGACAACTCAGAGAGACACCAACACCCACCACAACTACCAGTCACTCGGGACTGAAGAAGACCAGCAGCAGCTGGCTGAAATTTTCCCTACGGTAAAATCTCTATTAGGGCTCTTGAGTCAGAACACACACACAGGAACATGAACTGTCACAAGAGTTCTGACCAGCGCTTAGGTTTAAACGCGTAGATCACGCATTTAAAGAAGGGTTTTTATCTCTCTGTAACCAAGGTGTTTCATAGAGTAAGTTTCCCAAGAGATGGCCCGGCATGTCGTCTCGTACATGATACCCTTTTCCCCATATCCTGTCCTGGGAGCCGGAACAGCTCAGTTTGGTAGAGCGCCTGACTCGTAATCTTGGTGATCCTGGGGTTGCGGGTTCGAACCTCTGCCGGGGCGTTTCGGTACAGGGGGATTTTTTTCCCTCGGAGTTGGTTCTGACTCCTTCCCATACAGTCCTTCGAGTGAGACTATAAACCGAGGTTCCGTGTGTGAACGCACGCATAACATCTTGCACACACGTAAAATCCCATCACCAACATTCGGAAGAGAAGACCAGTTTGGCCGTTGGTATGGATGACACGTTACACATAGCATGCACCCTGTGAGTGAGAAATGAAAAGAATGGAGGAAGTAAGGAAAATGAGTGATCGATATTGAACGATACTGACGGATGACACGGGAAACGACTGAATGAAGCGCCAGCTGGCAGCTCTTCAGTCGGCACTACCCAGGTAG
>JADBJO010005264.1:165000-167806 GCA_016801955.1 Conus betulinus
AAGAGGGTTCTGTTTTTTGATTGTTTGTTTACTAGACCTGTTTTCGCCGAACTCTGTCTGAAGGCGGATCTGTTTGTTGGTTGTTGGTTTCTTTAGTGAACTTATCTTGGCCAGACTTTGTCTGTAAAAGAATCTGTTTGTTTGTTCGTTTTTTCTTTACTGAACCTACTTCAACCCAACTTCGAAGATGGATCTGTTTGCGTGTTTTTTTTGTCTGAAAGATGGATCTGCTTAGAATCACTCTGTTTTTCTTTGTTGTTTTTTTTGTTTGTTTGTTTTTTTGTTTGTTTACTGAACCCAAGTTTTGAGGCGGATACAAGGTTCGGTTCTTGGGTTGAACGGATTTCCAGGATCATTCAGCAAGATCGTTACAAATGTCACTGAGGTAAAAACTACTAGAAGCTTGATGTGAAATGGAACATTGCCCAAGGACGTAGATGTGAAGTTTGTGGCGAATAATGAATACTTATATAGCGCCTATTCTCGGCTAGAGACCAAGCTCTAAGCGCTTTAACAATCCACACTCGTTTTACACAACGGCTGCCTACCTGGGTAGTGCCGACTGAAGAGCTTGCCAGCTGGCGCTTCATCAGTCGTTTCCCGTGTCATCCAGTCAGTATCGTTCAATATCGATCACTCATTTTCCTTACTTTCCTTCATTCTTTCCATTTCTCACGCAGGGTGCATGCTATGTGTAACGTGTCATCCATACCAACGGCCAAAACTGCCCTGCTCTCTTCCGAATGTTGGTGATGGGATTTTTACATGTGTGCAAGATGTTATGTTCGAAGGACTGTATGGGAAATGGAGTCAGAACCAATGTTAACCTCCGAGGGAAAAAAATCCCCCTGTACCGAAACGCCCCGGCGGAGGGTTCGAACCCACAACAGGTCACCCAGGATCAAACCAAGATTACGAGTCAGGCGCTCTACAACAACTGAGCTATTCCGGCTCCCATATCTACGCAATAATGTAATTGCATGGAGTTAAACAGCTACATGGTAATGTAAGACGTTGACAGTCTGTGTTTACCGATATCCCTGGACATGTAAGTGGGAAGCAACTCTTCAAAAAAATCCGTGCCAGCTATTACGTCCCCTTAGTGGGAATCATGAACTGTCACACAGGGCGGATCCCAAAGGAATTCAGCCGTGGTGGGAGTCTTCGCTCTCCTAAGTGTCCTTTCAGTTTGATGTTTCCGGGTCAGTGGCTTTGGGTCAATGACAGTCAAAGGCGTGCTTTCCAGGCGGTCTTTGTCTGACCCAGACCAATTTTTAAGTGTGGAAGATGAAGAGAAACAAAGAATTGGGTCGGACGGCAGAGGTGAGCGAGTGTGTGTGTGTGTGTGTGTGTGTGTATGTGTGTGTGTGTGTGTGTGTGTGAGGGGATGGGTAATGGGGGATGGGGGGGAATTTAGGTTTGTTATTATCTGTGTTCGTGACGAGAGAGAGAGATGAGAGAGAGAGAGAGAGAGAGAGAGAGAAGAGAGAGAGAGGGAAACAATTAATACAAACACGGAGTTTTATCGATGGTACAAATGGATACCCTGGTAGAGTAAGGAAAATGTACAAAACAGGTAGGCCCGATAGGGAATAACATAGGAGTCAGTTAGAAGAGGCATCAGAAGAACTGAGCAAAGCTGGCGACGGTGCTGACGACAGCAGGCCGGAAATACAGGGAAAGCAGGTAAAGATGGGAACGATGGAATGTTAGGTTGGCAAGAGTTTGGTCAAGTTGGGAAGGGAAGAGGTATCAGGGGTATATTTGTAGAGAATGTTGGCAAAGGTAGAAAACGAAACAGAAGGTGGAGTTAGAAGTGGTAAGAAACCCTTAAAATCATCGACCCAAAATAAGACAACAACACAACAACAACACCAACAAACCTGAGAAAAAGCACTAATAACGAAACGGATTTTGGATTCTATACATGACAAACATCCTCGGCGCTTGAAAATGTATACCATGTGTTGGCGTCCCCGAAAACTACCCGCGAAGAGTTTTTACTGCCCGCGAAATTATCCGGGGCTTTTTTTTTTTTTTTTTTTTTTTTTTTTTTTTCTCAGGCTCTGCCATTAAAATTGTCCCGATATTTGTCAACGGGCAATCACGACGCGTTGATGGATCACAATCACTGCGCCCCTCCCCCCGCTGCGTCTCTCCCTCTCCCATCCCTCCCCCATTCTTCTCCGCTCCTTCCTCATCTCCTCTCTCCTCTCTGATCCTCACTTCTCTCTGTCTGGATCTTCTCTCTCCATCTCTCTCTACTCTCGACTCTTCCTCTCTCTGTGCTCTCCCTCTTACTCTCTCTCTTTTTTGCTCTCTCTCTCTGTCTCTCTCTCGGCTGTCTCCTCTCATCTCTGTGCTCCTCTCTATCTCCCTCCTTCTGTCTCTCTCTCACTGGTTCCTCTCCACCCCGCTAAATCTCCTCCTCTCTCTCTCTACACTCAGGTCCACTCTGTTACTCTCCCTTCCTCTCTTCACTTACTCTGCGACAAAAAAAACTCTCCACTCTCGCCTTTCCTCTCTCTCTCTCTCCAATCTCTCTGTCTACTCTCTCTCTTACTCTCTCTTTCCTATTTCTCCCTCTGTCTCTCTCATCTCTCGTCTATCTTCCTTTCTCTCTCTGTCTCCTCTCTTATCTCTTTCGTCTCTGTCTTCCTCTTCTCGTCTCTCTCTGTCCTCTGTCCTCTCTGGCTTTTCTTCCTCTTTCCTCTATCTGTCTGCCCTCTCTGGGTCCTCTCGCTTTCTCTCTCTCCTCATCTGTCTCTCTCTCCCTCTTTCTCCTCTCTCTCCTGCTGCTGTCTTC
>JADBJO010005265.1:5000-20000 GCA_016801955.1 Conus betulinus
CTCTCGCGTTGTGTGCGTCGATGTGGAACACAGTCCGTAGGAGCGGTCTTCCGCGTTGTGTGCGTCGACGTGGAACACAATCCAGGAGTAGATGACAGAAATCCACAATACAGCTAGTGTCACAACGGATCTGATGCCACATGTGTATGATATCGCTGAAATCTTTTTTTTTTCAAGCTGCACTGTCTTGGTCACGAATGTCCCTATTCAGATGGTATCCTTCTTGCTGTGCACAGTGTCTGTATGGCCTACAGTGGTATCCTTCTTGCTGTGCACAGGGTCTGTATGGCCTACAGTGGTATCCTTCTTGCTGTGCACAGTGTCTGTATGGCCTACAGCCAACAGACCATCATTACTTTAAGCATGTAGGTTTTTAGATTCTGGATTCAACATTACAAAATGGTTATTGGACTCAGAATCAAACTTTACTTGGAGAATATTTCGGCGGATCGCCCTGCCTTCATCAGCAAACTGCTCACTCCACACAACAGTCGCCCCACCAGACCTCGCGGTCACAACGGCAACAGTGAGCTGATGAAGGCAGGGCGATCCTGCCCAAATATTCTCCACGTAAGTTTTGATTTAGTCCTATAACCATTTTCTAACATAATTACTTTGTGAACCATGCCGTCACGAGCCAACATTTGCGTTCAAAGCCACCAGCTGACTATGATCACAAGTTTATGTCTCCGAGTTTGGATACACGTAGAGTCGGAATCCAGCTGAAATGGCAATATTAGAGTGAAATTACTGCGCCTATGTTATGTAAAAAAACAGTGGCACGATGTAACGGCCAACATTCTCATGCCGACCGCGCACACAACCTGCGACAGCCTACTGCCTCTGGTACTTAAAACCTTTCTAAGTGTGAATTGATAATCGCCTTGCAAGTTGTTCTGATCACCTGCCAAAATATTTGAAGAGACTCACAGTATTGACCTCGGCTGAAGAAATTGCACCTTCATCTGATCATGAATAGCCTCAACCTCACACAACACCAGAATCTCACCAGCTACATAATGATCAACCGTTTCCGACGCTCTGGTGGACAGTGTTTGCACTGGCTCTCTGCGATTAATAGGCCTACAGCGCCATCAATGGCCACCATCCTTGGCTCAACCAGACGCAGGGATATGTGTCAATGTTTTGATCTCTGTTCTCGTAACCTTTCAAACTGTTACGCAATCGGATACACGTACGTCATAATTCTTTACGTCATATCGTTTTTTTTTTTTTTTTTTTTTTAAACGTTTTTATTTTTAAAAAGAATTTGAGAAATCACAAGTCTTTAGTTACGGACAGTGGAACGGCGCTTTTGTTCGTTTGTTTTGTTTTGTTTTCTTGGTGGTGGTGGTGGTGGCGGTGGTGCTGGGGGGGGGGGGGGGGGGGGGGGGGGGGGGGCGGTGGCGAGAAGGGGGCCTGGTGGTAGCGGTGAGGATGGGCATGTTCTTTTAAAGTACCATTTTGATGCTTTTACTCGATTTTGACCAACAGAAGGGGAGAGGTGAAGGAAGGGATTTGTGGAGGGGAGTGGGGCATGCGGGGCATGGGTGGGGAGGTTGGATTCCCAGTTCTCTTTTCCAAAGACAGTTACACAAAGGAACTCCGATTACGAAAAAAAAAAATGCCTGTGTCTATTCTAATTTGTTTGTTTTAGATACCGATGAACATTTTCTTTCTTTTTTGTTTTTTTTTCAATGAAAACGTCACAGTTCTGCCCTCACCGTCATCCCCTTCTCTCTCCACACTTTCTCCCACCCCCTCTCCCCCTTTAACTCGGCCCAGACCCGCCATTTTTCTCTTTTGCTGTGTGTGGTCGTTCTGTTCATAACGTCTTTTCGTTACAGCTGATCCATTTAAGAAGTGAGATGGAGAGAAAGGGGGTGGGGGGTGGAGGGGGGTGTAATGGGTGGGGGTGGGGGGGGGGGGGGGTGGGGGGGGAGGGGGTTGGGGGGGGGGGTGAGGATGCGGGAGAAAGGGTGTGTGGAGTGGCAGCCCATGAATGTGTATGCGCGTGCGTGCGTGCGTGCGTGTGTGTGTGTGTGTGTGTGTGTGTGTGTGTGTGTGTGTGTGTGTGTGTGCGTGCGTGCGACGCGCGCGCGCGCGCGTGTGTGTGTGTGTGTGTGTGTGTGTGTGTGGTGTGTGTGTGTGTGTGTGCGCGTGCGGGTGCGTGCGGTGCTGTGCTGTGCTGTGCTGTGCTGTGTTGTGTTGTAGCGTGTGTGTGTGTGTGTGTGCGTGTGCGTGTGCGTGTGTGTGTGTGTGTGTGTGTGTGTGTGTGTTTAAGAGCGTGCGCGCGTGCGTGCGTGTGCGTGTGTGTGTGTGTGTGTGTGTGTGTGTGTGTGTGTGTGGAGGGGGTGAGAAAGGGGGGGGGGGGGGGGGAGGGTGCGTATCAACACATTTCTAGTCTGAAAAGACAAATCGAATAAGAGCGATGGTGTATGTACAATTTGTTTTCCATCATTCACATGAGAAGATGAAGAAGAAGATCATTCGGACGCTCAAAAACAAACAAACAAACAAAAAAACACGATCAATCCGTCCACAGTAAAGGCCCAGGACGCAACGAAACGAGGAGGGGGCAGGAGAGCGCAAACCTCCGCCACGTGCCAAGCTGCAGACTGACGTCATCGGGATGACCTCCCCCTGACAGAAGTACCAAGCAGCCAATGTATGCAGTTCCCAGCTTCCAACAGCAACAGCCAGTCCTGGGAGGAGCTGGTTCTCTGGCAAAAGGGGCGCCGGCAATGACCGACTGCCCCCGAATGGCAACTCGGCTGTATGCAGGAAGGATGATGAAAATCACATTCTTCTGTGCCGACCAATTTCTATGAGGATGTCCCGCCACCCCCTTCCCATCCCTCTCTCCCCCTACCCCCCCCCCCCCCCCCCCCCACCTCCCTCTTCCAAACCCTGCTCCTCTTTCTTCGCAAACCATCCTCCCTGTCATTTTTCCCCACTCCAAAAACACATCTCTCTAAACCTGGCATTGCTACTCTGTTTATAAAGAACCCTTTTTATCCCTCCCCACCCCCCAAAAAAAAAAAAAAAAATCTGACACCTCTCACGCCCAATCCCCCCCCCCCCCCCCCCCCCCCCCCCTCCATATACACACACACATATCAGTTTCTTTCCAGCGCCCGGATGAATGTTTTGCGGGAGTCGTAAGTCTCACGTGACTCATTCGTCACCCCAGCTGGCAGCACAGACCTCCACGTGCGGGGTTGGGGGAGGGGCCAGGCCCTGATGCCAATAGCACAGGCCTCCACGTGCAGGGTTGGGGGAGGGCCAGGCCCTGATGCCAATAGCACAGACCTCCACGTGCAGGGTTGGGGGGGGGGGGGGGGGGGGGGGGGAGGGTCAGGCCCTGATGCCAATAGCACAGACCTCCACGTGCAGGGTTGGGGGGGGGGGGGAGGGGCAGGCCCTGATGCCAATAGCACAGGCCTCCACGTGCAGGGGGGGGGGGGGGGGGAGGGGCAGGCCCTGATGCCAATAGCACAGGCCTCCACGTGCAGGGTTGGGGGGAGGGCCAGGCCCTGATGCCAATAGCACAGACCTCCACGTGCAGGGTTTGGGGGGGGGGGGGGGGGGGGGGGAGGGGGCAGGCCCTGATGCCAATAGCACAGACCTCCACGTGCGGGGTTGGGGGGGGGGGGGGGGGGGGGGAGGGGCAGGCCCTGATGCCAATAGCACAGACCTCCACGTGCAGGGTTGGGGGGGGGGGGGGGGGGGGCAGGCCCTGATGCCAATAGCACAGACCTCCACGTGCAGGGTGGGGGGGGGGGGGGGGGAGGGGCAGGGCCCTGATGCCAATAGCACAGACCTCCACGTGCGGGGTTGGGGGAGGGACAGCCATGATGCCATAGCACAGGCCTCCACGTGCAGGGTTGGGGGGGGGGGGGGGGGCGTCAGCCCCCTGATGCAGGCCAATAGCAGCACAGACAGACCTCCGTGCGGGGGGGGGGGGGGGGGGGGGGGGGGAGGGACAGGCATGATGCCAATAGCACAGACCTCCACGTGCGGGGTTGGGGGAGGGACAGGCCATGATGCCAATAGCACAGTTTGGTCAGTGAGGCGCTGAGGAAGTCCATGACTCGTTGGAGGGTGGGGACAGGATGGAAACTAAAACGCTTGAGGTTTTGCATGTTTCTATTGTTCTTTTAAGCCCGTAAAACCATAAGTAGGGAAGGCATGGAAGTTAAAACGCTGAAGGTTTTGCTCGTTTCTGTACTTCTAATAGGAGTGTACAGTCATCTGTTTGCTCTCTTAAGAACAACGACGGATCATATTACTAAAGACTATGTTTTACTCGGCGCAGACCGGTTTGCCGGGAGTCTTGGGGAGATGTCGGAAAACAGGAAACGTGGCACCTGGGCGGCAGATATTAGCGGCCGTAGCGTGCAAGGTCACTTCGTCTGGTGTGTTTAGTCCTGCATCACATCACAAAAACTGTTCTAAAAAGAGTACAACCACACACGTCCAAGCTGTCTCCCTTGAGCCGAATCACACACTCACCCCACCCCATACTTACTCCCTTCTTGTTACAACTACATGACCGAAAAAAAAAAACAAACCCTTCATCCACTGCCCGACTCCCTCCTCCATGTTCACTGCCTTTTCAGGAGGATCTTTTCTGCTTGGAAGCATTTGGCACAAAGGAAAACATTCTCTTTTTTTTTTTGGTGGGGGTGGGAGGTGGTGAGTGGGGTGGACAAAGACTATGCATCCTAAGAATCTGATATTTCTGTAGAGAGAGAGAGAGAGAGAGAGGAGAGAGAGAGAGAGAGAGAGAGAGAGAGAGAGAGAGAGAGAGAGAGAGAGAGAGATCTAGTCAGAATCGCCTCGAATGACTAAGGATCATCCTTCTTTCTCTGCTCTCGTCAAGTCAAGCATGTTGTTTTACAGCCAAGCCGATCTCGAAGGCCACACCCGAGCTGTCTCTATTCTCCCCAGCTGCTCAGCTTTCTACCCCCCAGGTCAAGCTGTTTGTTCAGACCTGACACAGACTGACTGCCCTCCGTATGTGGAAGCACGCGGAGGATCAGCTACGCGTGTTAAAGAACCTGTGGCCCCGTTAGAGTTTGGGGGTTACCAAAACACAACACCACCCAGTTATGTTGCCCGCCCTCAGGGGAGAGCACTTTTGTGCAGCGTTATGTCTGCTGTTTGTCGCGGACGTAGAAGAAAACATTTGTCGAACGTTCGCCTGTTTCGTAGTGCGAGTTAAACCAGGTCTACCCTGCGCCTTGTTCTGAGGGATCATTTGTGTTTCGTCTCACCAGAAGGCACTAGAACATCTGGAACCTGTGACCTCTGGAACGTGCTGGGGGTCTCTGGTGAGAAGAGGACCAGAACCCTCAAGGTAATGGCAGAGACAGACGTAAAGAGTTCTGGCTGGATCTGGTCGAGGAGGAACGAAAGCGAGCTTCATAAGCCTTAGATCTCCCAGTTCAAAACAGCGATTTGAATAAGGCATCTGTCTAATTAAAAAAAAAAAAAAAAAAAAAGGCATGCTTTGAGATGCTCACCCATCCAAAAGTTGTGGGTTCGAATCCCGCAGCGCTAGGAAAACCAGGGGAAAAAAGTTGGCCGTAGAAGGACAGCTGGGGACGCATGACCTGGATGCGGGCCGGCAGCCTCAGAGTGTGAGTTCAGAGACAAAACACGAGTTCGTCTCGGAGAGGTTTCTTCTCTGAAACCATCTGGCGACAAGCTCTCCCTAGAGGTTGTTCCTGCAGGCCTTTTCAAGCGTTCCCCAGTGCCAAATGAAATGCTGTAAAGAATTCTCAAAACCGCGGCAATTTTCGCTGTGCACATGTCCTTTGACTTCATCGGCTACGGGTATTAAAAAAACAAAAAAAACAAACAAACAAAAAAAAAAACTATTCTCATTGCAAACACACACACACACACACACACACACACACAGAGAGAGAGAGAGAGAGAGAGAGAGAGAGAGAGAGAGAGAGATCAGTTACATCCGAGCACTCGCACCGCAAGTTATTTCTGAAGCATTCTCCCCTTTCTTTCTCTCCTCTCCATATAGCAGGCGAAGGGAGTAAGACTGAAAAGAGACGTCTTTGCCTGACACCCTCAAAACTACCAATGGCAGGTGTAGCCCACAGCGTGACACCTGAACCTTTCGGACAGGAGATAAAACAGACTGCACTGGTGACCGAAACAAGCAAAGAATACCTGACAAATGATGGTCTCCCCCCCCCCCCCCCCCCCCCCCCCCCCCCCCCACCCCCCCCCCCCCCCCCCCCCCCCCCCGCCCCCCCCCCCCCCAACCCCCCCCACCCCCCCCTCGGAGGCCTTGACGTCTGAGACGGTGTGGCTGCACGCCAAAAAACTAACGCGCCAAGGCGAGTATTTACAGACTGGCGCAATTAGATTGTTTTTTGAGAATTTTGATTTCCCTCGTTGTTTTTCATATGTCCATCAAGGTACAAGCCAGGTGGTTCCAAGCAGACAGATTAAAATCAAAGGTATGGGGCTATTTGGCGTGCATCAAGTTGGCGCAAAGATAGAGTCACGGGTGAGTACAAAGGCCTGAAATGTGACGTCAGCTAAGGGGGAAGGTCATTATTTGAAGATTGTGATTTCATCAGTGAAATACCCCCACTCCCCCACCACCAGCACAAACGTAAGGGAAATAGTTTATGGAGAGTTTGTCACCACCACAACATAAAGGAAATAGTTTGTGGAGAGTTGTCACCACCACAACATAAAGGAAATAGTTTGTGGAGAGTTGTTCTTTGCTCAATTATCAGTTTAACACGAAATGCTGACTGAAATTGATTGACAGGCCTCCAGACGCTGATATGGATTACATGGTGTTTTTAGTGCAAAGTCCTAATGGTGGCCTGTGGTCATCGCACGAAGAGGAGGGAAGAGAAACATTGACGTGTTGGCGTTGCTCTGGTGACCGGACAAAATAAACCGTACTCCACAAAGTAAGGAAGGAGAGGGGAGGGGGAGGGGGCGCTCCTATGTGGTCTTCGCATTTGAGATGGTGTGTTCTAAGAACAGAGCGGAGAAAAAAAAAGGGAGGAGAGAGTGGTGGAGGGGAGAGGGGAAGAAGGGAAGGGAATGAGAGATGTGTGGTAGAGGTGTGGGAGGGGGAGTGGGGGTGTAGGGTGGGAGAGGTTAGCGATTAAAATAGAAAAAATGGAACAACTGAAAGAGAAAAATAGACCTCCAGTGAGACTCTTTAAGGAAAGAAAATGCTATCAGGAAATTACGACAAAAGTTCTTTCTTGTTCAAGTTTTAGATACCCCACGCCCCTTGCCCACTACCCAAACTCTGCTCTCCCCTCTCTCTTGCCCTCCCCCCTTCCCCCGCCCACCTTGAAAGAGAGAGAGAGAGAGAGAGAGAGAGAGAGAGAGAGAGAGAGAGAGAGAGAGAGATGTGTGTGCGAGAGATGCATACGTGCGTTGTGCGTGCGTGCGTGTGTGCGTGTGTGTGTGTGCGTGCGTGCGTGCGTGTGTGTGTGTGTGTGTGTGTGTGTGTGTGTGTGTGTGTGTGTGTGTGACAGCAAGCGCGCATGCAACGTGCGCCCATTTGCGTGTTCCGTTTACGCGCGAGCATACGCATGTTTGTCCGTCCCTCTTCCTCCTTCTCTCCCCTTTAACACCCACCCTACCTCCTCCAGTTCTCTTTTCCTTTCTCCTATCACATTCTTCTCGTCCATCCTCTGGCCCCCCCCGCCCCCCCCCCCCCTTCCCCCCCCCCCCCACTTCCCCCAAGTTCCTACCTCCACACCCTTCCCTACCTTATGACGTGCCCCACACAGAGCGAGCTCCCTCAAAGATCTATCCTCAATCCAAGACGAGCTGGTATTCCTGTCGGCCGCTTGGCGTTTCTCTCTTCACCCCCCCCCCCCCCCCCCTCGCCCCCCCCCCTCCCCCAAGAAGAATGCTTCACAAAGGGGCCCCCTCCCTGTCTGCAACAAACACTCTTCTTGACGCCAGCAGCTTCCACTACTTCGTCCAATGTTTTCCTTTTGTTTGTTTTTCTCTGTAAGTGGGGACGGTGGAGATGGGGGTGAGATGGAGAGAAAGTGAATGACGATGGGGAGAAGTGGAGAGGGGGAAGAGCGGGGCGGGGCGTGGGTGGGTGGGTGAAGTTCCTTCTAGCTGTAAATAGTCTGGTTGCCACTAGCGTGCGGTTTTTTTTTTTTTTCTCTCTTTTAAGGAAAGCTTAATCATGGCAGGGAGACGCAAACAGTAAACAACAACAAGAAAGATAACTCTAGTTTCAAAGCCGAGACAATTACGCGCCCATAACTCACAAAAGGATGCTCCTCGCGGCTCCAGTGCAGCCTGACATGTAGGCAGACGCTCCGCACGCGGAAACAAACGAGGAAAAATGCTGGTTACAGCTGGAGGAGGCCTGAGGAGAGCGCACACCACGGTCATGGTCGAACACACCTGGATCCACCCATGATGAACACACCCTGGATCCACCCTTGATGGACACACCCTGGATCCACCCTTGATGGACACACCCTGGATCCACCCTTGATGAACACACCCTGGATCCACCCTTGATGAACACACCCTGGGATCCACCCTTGATGAACACACCCTGGATCCACCCTTGATGAACACACCCTGGATCCACCCTTGATGGACACACCCTGGATCCACCCTTGATGAACACACCCTGGATCCACCCTTGATGAACACACCCTGGATCCACCCTTGATGAACACACCCTGGATCCACCCTTTGATGAACACACCCTGGATCCCCCCTTGATGGACACCCTGGATCCACCCTTGATGAACACACCCTGGATCCACCCTTGATGAACACACCCTGGATCCCCCCTTGATGGACACACCCTGGACACCCTGGATCCACCCTTGATGAACACACCCTGGATCCACCCTTGATGAACACACCCTGGATCCACCCTTGATGAACACACCCAGGATCCCCCCTTGATGAACACAACCCTGGATCCCCCCTTGATGAATATGTTCCCGGGGCATTTTTTCATTCACTACGTTACGTGCTACTTTCTCAGAATGTTTCCTGTTTGTTGTGTGGGCTTTGCGTCTGCACATTTGCGACTTTTTAAATAAGGAGAACTAAACAAACCTCTAAGCTGACACTCACAATCAACTAAAAAAGTCGACAACATCTTCACGGGCCGTATCAGAGGTTCAATGATAATGAGGACAATTTCTACAGCGCCCTTCCTAACAACGTAGGCTACAGGGCACTTTACAAGTTTTAACAAATCCACATCTAAAAAATATTAGCAGAAAACACACACACACACACACACACACACACACACACACACACACACACACACACACACACACACACACTTCTGCGTTCACGGGTCATAAACATACACACACACACACATGCATGCACGCACATAGCACATCGCGCGCACACACACACTGGAACATAATGTTGCATACATAAACACACTATATGACCGGTGAACAGCTCATTTTTACACGAGCAAAGTGACTCCTCATGGATTCCTTTGGACTCCTCTTAGTCGAGGACCAGAATAAGAGTGGAAGACTTCTTTAAATTACTTGACACCCTCAAACCGCAGATGGCAGGTGTAGTAGCCCACAGAGCTCGACACCTGAACTCTTCGGACAGGAGATAAAACAGACTGCACTGGGTGACCGGACAAGCAAAGCATCCCTGACAAATGAGTGTGTTTTCTGCTCTCCCCTGAGGCCTTGACGTCTGAGACGGAGGGAGGAGAAAGATGGAGCATTGGTAATGGAGGTAGAAACTAAGGGAGTGGGGGCAGAGGAGGGTAGTAGGCGAGGCGGGGGGGGGGGGGGGGGGGGGGGGGGGAAGGGGTTGTTTAAATCTTGGAGCTCGAACTGAGGTGACTCTTTCAAAGAAAACAAATTCCATAAAAAAAAAAAAAAAAAAAAAATCAGGATGGCAAATTTCTTCTTCCTCGTGTTTGTTCTAATTACCATCACCCACCACCATCCGACCCCCATCCCCATCCCCATCCCCTACTGATTTTGACCAGTTCCCCCCCCCCCCCCCCCCTCTCTCTCTCTCTCTCTCTCCATGCCACTTGATGCGTGTGTGCGGGGCGAGTGATTGGGATGGGTGAGTGGGGATGTGAATAAGTATGTGTGTTAGTGTGTGAGTATGGTGTCAGTGTGTGTGTGTGTGTGTGTGTGTGTGTGTGTGTGTGTGTGTGTGGTGTGTGTGGAGAGAGAGAGAGAGAGAGAGAGAGAGAGAGAGAGAGAGAGAGAGAGACTGTGTGCGTGCGAATGTGCGTGCGCGCGAATGTGGCGTGCATGCGTGCGTGCATACGGTGCGTGCGTGTGTGTGTGTGTGTGTGTGTGTGTGTGTGTGTGTGTGTGTGTGTACGCGCCCGCGCGCGTGTGTGTGTTTGTGTGTTAATGTGTCTGTGTGTTCGCGTGAGTACGTGTATGTGTGCAGTCATCTGACTACAGGTCCCCAATGTCCCTCTTTCTTCCGCCACGTAACCCGGCCTCCCCTCCCGTCCCCTTTACACTCTGTCGTCTCCCCCTGCCCCTTTCTCCACTCTTTTAGAACTCTGTCGTCTCACCCCTTGCCCCTTTCTCTCCACTCTTTTAGAACTCTGTCGTCTCACACCCCTTGCCCCTTTCTCCACTCTTTTAGAACTCTGTCGTCTCACCCCTTGCCCTTTTCTCCACTCTTTTAGAACTCTGTCGCCACACCCCTTGCCCCTTTCTCCACTCTTTCAGAACTCTGTCGTCTCACCCCTTGCCCCTTTCTCCACTCTTTTAGAACTCTGTCGTCTCACCCCTTGCCCCTTTCTCCACTCTTTTAGAACTCTGTCGTCTCACCCCTTGCCCCTTTCTCCACTCTTTCAGAACTCTGTCGCCAACCCCTTGCCCCTTTCTCCACTCTTTTAGAACTCTGTCGCCCCTTTCTCCACTCTTTTAGAACACCCCTTGCCCCTTTCTCCACTCTTTTAGAACTCTGTCGTTTTCTCCACTCTTTTGAACCCCTTTCCTTTCTCCACTCTTTTAGAACTCTGTCGTTTTCTCCACTCTTTTAGAACTCTGTCGCAACACCCCTTGCCCCTTGCCCCTTTCTCCACTCTTTTAGAACTCTGTCGCCACAACCCTTGCCCCTTTCTCCACTCTTTTAGAACTCTGTCGTTTTCTCCACTCTTTTAGAACTCTGTCGTTTTCTCCACTCTTTTAGAACTCTGTCGTCTCACCCTTGCCCCTTTCTCCACTCTTTTAGAACTCTGTCGTTTTCTCCACTCTTTTAGAACTCTGTCGTTTTCTCCACTCTTTTAGAACTCTGTCGCCTCACGATCGTCTGTTATACTGCCCTCCCTCCCCCCTCTCCCCTTACCCCCTGCTGCCCCAAACACAGACAGACCTGTCAATGAGATGTCCTCCCTTCAGCGGGCAGTTGGTTTTCAGGGTTGTCGACCGCTGTGCAGCCTCTCAAACCGAATCCCCCTACACAAAAGGGTTCCCCCTTCATTGTTCGACAGGCTCTCAACTCGTCTTGATCCCAACAGAACTCCACAATGACAAGCTGTTTCTGGACTGTTTGTTCACTGTAGGGGGGTAGGGAAGGGCAGAAAAGAAGAGAGAGAGGGAGAGGGATCCGAACAGGGAAATGGGATATATCTCCCATTTCTCTGGATCCCAAGAAGGAAGGGGCGTGGTCGACGGGGGAAAGGGTCCTGCGGCTGGTGCTGGTGCCGTCCGGTTTATCATAATTACAGTCACATAGTCTGGGCGGCTGCGTATTCATGATATCAACATTTTGAAAAAAGCAGGGAGATGCAAATAGTCTGCTGCACAAGAAGATAACCTGCTGCCACAAACAAGAAAGAGAAAGCCACAAACAAGAAAGATAACCAGCTGCTACAAACAAGAAAGAGAAGCTGCTGCCACAAAAAAGAAAGATAACCTGCTGCCACAAACAAGAAAGATAAGCTGCTGCCATAAACAAGAAAGATCACCTGCTGCCACAAACAAGAAAGATAACCTACTGCAAAGAAGCCACACGCCCATCCACACGAATGCTGATGACGGCACCAATTCCCTAGCCTAGTCCGGATCCGCTCTGATATGTCTTAGGCTCGTCGTCGTGCCAACGTCCATCTTTCCACCGAATTTCGTCATAAAACGGTTTCAGTGTTGTTTTGTTCGTTTTGTTTTGTGTGTGTTTTTTCTTCTTCTCGTCACTTTGCTGACAGACTAAACAAATACACAGACACGTGTTGTGACACTGTCTGGGTCCTGGTACTCCCTGGACAGGAAGAAATCAAAATATAGTCACTCCCTGACGACCTTGACCTAACAACTCACTTGTTTTGGGTCCTTTGTCACGTGCATGTCGCACATAATGCTATGGAACACAAAGGCAAATTGACGTTTCGCCCATATTTCCGTGCTCAGTAGAAAGAAACTGCTTAAACTGGCTGAAAATGAGAGGGATGTGCTTTTCTTATTCTTTTCTTTCTTTTTTTTCTTTTTAGCGTATGCAAGCGTACACTTAACTGATTTTTAAATGAAAAAAAGTATTGCTAAATTTGTTCGTTTTCAGATATCATACAAAAACAAGGTGCTAGTAAAACTTTTTTTAATACTTTAAACCGATTCAACATCGATTGAGTGCCTAATTTCAGTCAGTGCTGGCTGGGTCAGTTAGTGCCACCATAGAGGCGTCTGAAATCAAATCTCTGTGATTTGGGTGGAAGTAATGAGGCCTATGTGTTCATGAAAGCGCAGGTACACAGACACATAGTCAGTTAAAAGCTATGGTGCAATTCCATTGCTTTATATAGCCGCATTAGGCGTACAGGTTTCTTGTACATTTGACGTAACGCTCGTTGGGATCCATGATTTCATTTTTCTGTTCTTCGATACATTCCTTTCTTACTGTCGCCATTATTGTACTGTGCTTTTTTTTTTTTTTTTTTTTTTTTTTTTTTAGAATCTACGCTAACGTATTATGGCTAGGCGCTATGGTGCACAGCACGTTCTTGTACAGATATACACCGCCCCCCCACCCCCCCCCCCCCCCTCTCTCTCTCTCTCATCTACCCCCTGCACTCTCTCAGTCTCTTTTTCGCTCCCTCCCCCTCCCCCCCCCTTTTTTTTCAATCTCCTACGAGCCATTCTTCTCTCCTCTCTCTTCAAATATTACGAGCCATTCTTCTCTTCCTCCCCCGCCTCTCTCTCTCCCTCTCTCTCTCTCTCTCTGTCTCTCCCCATCCCCACCCCTGCACTCTCTCAGTCTCTCCTTCCTCCCACTCCCCCACACTCATCCACCACTTACCTCAAGCTCTCTCTCTCGCCTTCTCTCTTTAATGATACGAGCCATCCTACTCCTCTCTCCACCCTCTCTCTCTCTCTCTCTCTCTCCTCCTTCCGTCCGTCCCGTCCGTCCGTCCGTCTGTCTGTATCTCTTTTCCTTCTCTGTCTCTCTGCGTGTCTGTCCCCCCCCCCTCTCTCTCTCTCTCTGTCCTCCTCCCCTCCTCTCTGTCTCTGTCTGTCTGTCTCCCCCCCTCTCTCTCTCTCCCCCTCTCTTTCTCCTCCTCCTCCCCTTCTCTCTATGTCTGTCTCCCCCCCCCCCTCTCTCTCTCTCTCTCCTCCTTCCCTTCTATCTGTCTGTCTGCCTGTCTAGTCCCATAAGCGGCTATCAGCTATCCTGACATCACGGGCCCCATACATACAGGGCATCTGGCCTGTATGACATCGATACATCATGTCGGACCCCGTTAGACCACACCTCCGCTGAAAGCCTTTCATCCTCTCCTCACAGGAGATGGCAGTGACTCCTCCTTGCCGCTGGAGAAGGAAAACGGGTTGTCTGGGTGAAAAGGGAAAAGGTGAGGCTGGTTGATAGATGCCGCTGACAAAGGAGGTGAAACTGATCATCTTTAGGAGAGGGATTGGCGAGGGGTTTGTGGATGGTCGTTTCTGAGGATGTACAATGTTTCTCTCTGTGTCTGTCTCTCTGTGTCTGTCTGTCTGTCTGTCTGTCTCTCTCTCTCTCTTACTCACTGTCACACACACACACACACACACACACACACACACACACACACACACGCACACTTCACTGCTGTTGGGTGGAACGAGATAGTGGTAGGACAACTCGCGCGCATGCGCGCGCGCGTATGTGTGTGTGTGTGTGTGTGTGTGTGTGTGTGTGTGTGTGTGTGCGAGCGCGCATGCACGCCTTCGATCGAGAATACAAGAGACTGTAAGCAAGTGTTTGTGAGTACTTCAGCTTGAAGACCTGTACTAGTGTATGGTCTGGTCAACGCTTGTCGACTGTCCACGCAAGAACATGAAGGTCATGTCATCAGTCAGGTGACGTCATTGCAACCAACATGTATGCGGAAAACACGTCACGGGGGAAGGGAGGGAGTAGGGTGGGACAGTGTCATTGACAAATGAGAAGAAACCTTACAAACGTGTACAAGGAGGGTCGTCTGCGTGGGTACGGCTGTGTTCGAATATCTCTGAGAGAGAGAGAGAGAGAGAGAGAGAGAGAGAGAGCTCAAAGGGTTGCAATATTTTGCGTTTGGCTATTGCTGTTGTTGTTATCTTTAGAGGGGGGAGGAGGAGGTGGGGGTGGGGGGGGGGGGTCCATCCTCTCCAACCACTTTTCTTTTTTTTTAATTCTCTCTTTTCATTCTTTCTCTTTCCTCCCTTTCTTTCTTTCTTTCTTTCTTTCTTGTTCTTTACTTTAATTTTTCCTGTTTGTTTTTTTTTTGTTTTGTTTTTGGTTCAGTCCTTTCCCCCCTCTCTTCTTTTGTTTTTTTTAATTTTATCTTTCTTTTTTGTTGGAAAAGGCCAAACATAAAATCGTATTCCCTTGACACACATTCCTCGTGGGCACATTTTCAGGAAGGGCATTTTTACGGTTGCAATATTTTTGTATCTGGTTGATTTAACAGAATAAGCTAGAGCAAGCCAACGAAAAATAACAGGAGAGAGAGAGAGAGAGAGAGAGAGAGAGAGA
>JADBJO010005265.1:30000-35000 GCA_016801955.1 Conus betulinus
TGAGAGTGGGTTGAGGGGGGAAGGGGTGGGGGGGGGGTGGGGGAAGAGGAACCACGGTGGCAGTAAACGAAGGGGAAGAAAGACGACCGCTGAAACCGATAAGGCGAGACGTCAGAGAAAGAGAGACTGAAAAAAAAAAAAAAAAAAAAAAAAGGCCTGAAAATAACGCAGGGTTGAGAGTCAAGGTCAGAGACAGGAGTCAGTTTCAGAGGTGTTGGTAGTCAGTCAGTCAGTCGGTCCTTGACCTTTCACCCATGTACTTGACCGCGCGCCACACCCCCAAAAAACAACAACCTTTTACGAAAGACCAGAAAACCCCCCTCTCCAGTAATCAGAGGAGGTTACTATTTATGGAGTTCGAGGAAGAAAAAAAATGGCGGCACATGTTCTGCCGATAAAAAAAAAAAAAAAAAAGTCCAGAGCCAGCTGTGATTTTCTGCCAGTTCCAAAGAAGCATTGACGAAAGGGAGGTAAACACATCGACACACAGAAAACCAGACGACTGCCAACGACCCTCCAGATCTAAAGCGTCGCGCGTGAATCATCCTTCCCCTGTCTACCTAACTGAGCCTTTGTCACATGACGTCAAGACCAACGAACAGCTCGGTAGTTTTTTTTTTTTTTTTTTTTTTTCTTTTTTTTTTGTAATCCCCGAACCAGTTTAGCTACGAAGCCATAATCTCGACAGTGGCATCATTGATAGTGGCGTCGGGGTGGGAGTGGGGGAGGGGAGGGGGAGAGGGGTAATGACAGCGCAGAGGGTAGCTCCCTCCCCCCCCCCCCCCCCCCCCCCCCCCCCTTCCTGTTCCCTGTATTTGAAGCCCCCCGAAATGTGGACGACTTGGGCTATGTAGTCTCTCCCTCCCCCTTCCACTCCACCCCTACCCAGGGCTTCCGGAAGACGGGGGGAACATATTCACTGACAATTAGGAAGAGTTTTCCCCTTTCTTCCTCCCTCCACGCTTTGATAAGATTTTGGGACCCCCCCCCCCCCCCCCCCCCCACACCACCACCACGCCCCCTAATCTACCCCCACATCCATCCCCCGCTTTTAGGAAACATTCGGAAGATGAATCTCCCCTCTTCCCTTCCTGTCTTACGCGCAATCTGGAAGAGGTCTGTCCCCTCCCGCACTCCCATTCTCCAACCCACCCCCTGTCAGAAAAATGTGCAGTTTTCGCAGAGATGTCAGTTTAGGCTCTCTTCACACCCACTTCCTCTCCAATATAAAATACCTTCCACCCCACTTCCTCCCCAATATACAATATCTTCCATCCCACTTCCTCCCCAATACAAATATATTCCACCCCACTTTCTCCCTAATACAAAATATATTTCACACTTTCTCCCTAATACAAAATATATTTCACCCCACTTTCTCCCCAGATACAAAATATATTTCACCCCACTTTCTCCCAATACAAAATATCCTCCACCCCAACTACCTTGCCAGTACAAAATATCTTCCACCCCTACTTCCTCCCCAGTACAAAATATCTTCCACCCACCCCACTTCCTCCCCAGTACAAAATATCTTCCTCCCCCCCACTTCCTCCCCAGTACAGAATATCTTCCACCCAACTTCCTTTCCAGTACAAATATCTTCCACCCCACTTTCTCCCTAGTACAAAATATCTTCCACCCTCTTCCTCCCAAGTACAAAATATCTTCCACCTCACTTCCTCCCCAATAAAAAATATTTTTACCCCACTTCCTCCCAGTACAAAAGATCTTCCACCCCAGCTATCTCCCCAATACAAACATCTTCCACCCCCACTTCCTCCCCAATACAAAATATCTTCCCACCCACTTCCTCCACAATACAAAATATCCCCCCCCCCCCCCCCACCTTCCTCTCCAATACAAACTATCTTCCACCCCCACTTCCTCCCCAGATACAAAATATCTTCCACCCCACTTCCTCCCCAATGCAAAATATCTTCCACCCCACTTCCTCCCCAGTACAAAATATCTTCCACCCCACTTCCTCCCCAATACAAAATATCTTCCACCGCACTTCCTCCCCAGTACAAAATATCTTCCACCCCACTTCCTCCCCAATAGAAAATATCTTCCACCCCACTCCACTCCACCCCAATACAAAATAACTCCCACCCCCCACTTCCTCTCCAATAAAACTATCTTCCACCCCAACTGCCTCCCCAGTACAAAATACCTTCCACCCACTTCCTCCCCAATACAAAATATCTTCATCCCAGTTCCTCCACAATACAATATATATTATTCCCCCCACTTCCTCCCCAGTTCAAAATACCTTCCACCCCCACTTCCTCCCCAATACAAAATATCTTTCACCTCCCCAATTCCTCCACAATACAAATCACCTCAGTTCCTCGTCCCCAATACAAAATACCTTCCACCCCACTTTGTCCTCCCAATACAAAATATCTTCCACCCCAGTTCCCCACAATACAAACTATGTTCCACCCCCACTCCTCCCCTGATACAACAAAATAATATGTTCCACCCCACTTCCTCCCCAATACAAAATATCTTCCACCCCACTTCCTCCCCAATACTATCTTCCACCCCCACTTCCTCCAAATAGAAAATACCTTCATCCTAACTCCCCAATATAAAATATCTTCCCCCCCAATTTCCTCCCCAATACAAAATATTTCCCACCCCACTTCCTCCTCAATACAAGATATCTTCCTCCCCAGCACAAAATATCTTCCGACATCGCTGCATGAAGCACAAAAGGGATGTCTGGTGCAAACGCTGATCACTATGATTATTACAGCAAAAACAACCGGAAACAATGAACAAGGTGACGTCAGCAAGACGTGTGCTCGCGAGGCTCCGAGGAAAAGTGCTTTTCACGCTCTTCAAGCGCCACGTTGGTGGCTGCCTTCCCATTCCGGGTGCCGGGAGAGCAGACATGACATCAAGTGCGTCGTTGACGGTGCCACTGAAAATCTCCCAACGTCAGTTTACAGTGAGAGTATCATGGCTGCGTGGCGCGGACACAGACATGCTTCCATGGAGACAACTGGAACGCTGCGTTTGTGGTCCTAGACTTGTCACACACAGTCTGGTAAGAAAAGAGCGCCTGTGACTTCTAGCCCTCTGGAGCCAGGAATTATTCTTCTCATCGTTTGTATTGAAGACGAAAACCAAACAGGCCGAGTTCGAAACAAGCTCTCCTCTCTCTCTCTCTCTCTCTCTCTCTCTCTCTCTCTCTCTCTCTCTCTCTTAACTGTATGTGTCGAGCTATGGAAGTGGCTGAGTTTTGAAAACTTCATGGCGACTGGCATTTGTAAAGATCTCGCTTCACCTGCTGGTACACACCAAGCCTTCGGGACGACATGATGAACCGAGCACTCAGCATACACCTAGCGGACGTGCGACTGTGATCATCCAGAGTACGAAAGGAGCAACACTGGTAGCAGAGGGAGGGGTGGGGGGAGGTGGGGGATGACCCAAAATGGTCACCAATAACAGATTTGATATATCCATGTGTGTGTGTGTGTGTGTGTGTGTGTGTGTGTGTGTGTGTGTGTGAAAAGAAATAGCGGCAGTCTCTTGTTTCGCTGTTTTTGTGGCGGATACCACAAAGGTTGGCTGTTGTCCAGTTGACAACAAAATCAGGATAACTAAATGTCATGGATGATAATTAGTCACAGGCGGCGTCAACATGGCAAACCGCAACTTCCTTCCTAAGTAACAACTTCGAGGTCCACTGTCTTTTCTTGTATATGACCTTTTTTTTTTTTCATACACACATACACATTGCATGAGCGCGCGCGCACACAGCTTTCCTATATTGCCCCCCTCTTTTTATACACCATGGATTCATTATGACGACAGTGAAAAACACACACACACACACACACACACACACACACACACACACACACACACACACACACACACACACACACACCCTTCCCTAAATTGTGTCCCTTTTTACACATAATACTATTAGCCTCATTTTAAAGGCAGCTATCCCACTCTCAGAAAATGTATTATAAAAAAGAAAAAATAAGAATGAAAGACAACAAAGATGGTTCCAGCTTTAATCAGCAGCAGCACTGTCAGAGATAGGATGACACATTTTGTTAATTTGTTCTGGCAGCACCACAGCTTGCCAATGACCCCCCCCCCCCCCCGCCTTTCTCTAGCTATAGATCAGTTTTCATTGTTTGGGGGGGGGGGGGGGGGGGGGGGGGGGGGGGATGTGGTGGGAGGTACGGGTGTAAAAAGGAGGGGGGGGGGGGGGGGGAGAGGTGGGGAGTGAGATGAGGGCTCGGGGGAAGGCTGGCAGAAACCGTAGGGAGGTGGGAGATGTGTGTGTGTGTGTGTGTGTGTGTGTGGGTGTGTGTGTGTGTGTGTGTGTGTGTGTGTGTGTGTGTAGACAGTGAGCGAGATAGGCAAAGCAACCCCCCTCCCCCCTTTCTTGCTTTTATCTATATCTACTTATCTATCTGTCTGTCTGTCTGTTTGCTTGTTTGTCTGTCTGTCTGCCTGCCTGTCTGTCTGCCTGTCAATCTATCTATCTACATACATCTATCTATCTCATACATATCAAATGAGAGAGAGGAGAGAGACGAGAGAGGAGACAGACAGACAGACAGACAGGACAGAAGTCTACTCTACAAAGCCTCAAGTAAAAGACATGAGAAAAAAAAATAGGGAAAAAGACAAATTGAAGCCACATAGCACCCAAAAGTTAATTGCAATATTTCGGTTTATTTTAACCTTTCTCAAGCAACGCTGGCCAACTGACAAACAAAAACAGTTTTTAAAAAATTTCTAATTTTTCTTTTTGGATGAAAAAAAATTTTAGGCATTCTGGAAGCACCTAACAGGCAATGTAGGCGTCAGTTTGACTGAGCAGAGCAGAGAGAGAGAGAGAGAGAGAGAGAGAGAGAGAGAGAGAGAGAGAGAGAGAGAGTGAGAGAGAGAGAGAGAGAGAGTCGTGGAGAGAGAGAGAGAGAGTGAGAGTGTATGGGGGGGGGTGGGGGGGGTTTAGAGAC
>JADBJO010005265.1:40000-57500 GCA_016801955.1 Conus betulinus
TTCCCTGACCTCTTTGACGTCACGGTCCCACAGTGCCCGTCGTGCCGGCGACCTGAGGTTCGATCCCCGTCGTGGGTATCCCACACCGTCACCGAGATCAGCTTCACACTGGTCCCGCTGCCACGCCACCGCTGAGGCCACGACGACAACAACGGCGGCGATGACGATGACGACACAGAGGATGTGCTTACTCCAGTGTCCCCGCTCTTCGCGTCTTCTTCACCTTTGTCTTCCACAGCAGGAGCGAGTTCGTGGAACTGTTCATGATCTTCAGAGGCAGGTGTGGGCGTGTTGGCGCCAGAGTCCCATGGCGTGAGTTGACGATGCCGATGATGCCAGAAAGGATGGTGCTGAAGGTATGTCGGTCGGGGTCTTTACTCAGTTCTTCCTCTACGATAACGAGCTCCTCATGAGTTTCATCGTACGATGAATCATCGCTGAGGTTTTCGTCACATACAGCGGGAACGGGAGTCGAAGTTGTGGGTTTGGTTGAGGAAGATGAGAACGATGATGACGATGTGGGCCAGTCAGGTATGACCTCAGCTGTGTCGTTGGACACTTCCTCTACAGCAGTGTGTCTGAAACGGGGGGTAGGAGGTTTGATCGGGGGTCTGTCGGGAGTGTCGGGGAAGGCCGCCGACAGCGGTTCGGGGTGGAGTCCGGCTCTTAGGGACAGTGACGTGGTGTTGCTCGGTGAAATCCCTGCCCGTGCGTGTGGTAGGTATCAGCTGCACGTCATCTGTGAACGGCACTGGCTGACCAGTGTCATGGTGGATGGTTCTGGTTTCGGTGCTAGCTTCTGAATCAGCCGTGGTCTGAGGTTCCTCGGCACTCAGGTCCTTTGGCTCACTTACTGCTTCGGTTCGGGTCCAAGTTCTGCAGGGTCCTGGCCCATTTTTCTCTGGAACGTGTTGTTCGTTCGCCGACGCTTTGAGTTTGGACACCAAGAGACGCCAGTTAGAGGCGGCCATTGTGGAGGGCGATGACGTCACTCGGTCTCCTCGCTGGACGTACTGCTGTCCCCAGGGCGTCCCACGTGACTTCTGGAACCGTTTGAGGTCTTCGGAGAGACGGGTAGGTGCCGGTGACTTTGACCGGGTGGTGTCTGTGAGATCTTCTTTGATCTTGATAGGACGTGACCTTGAACTCTGATCGCTGCCTTCTGTCCGTGAAATCTTGGAGGAAAGATCGGTGATGTTGGAACCGAGTTCTGTTGAATCCGCCATGTCCAACATTTTCCTCTGTTCTCTCATAGTTTTTTTCTGACTTGGCTCCCAGCGTCACGGTGTCGTCTTTTTCATTAGCAAGAGATGATTGTGCGTTGGCACTGTCTGATAAGGAGGACACCCTGGCCGACCCCTCCAGTGCACGTGAAACCGATGATGTAACGCCCTGACTCTTTACATAATCTTCACTTTGTGTTAAACCTGTGTCCTCTGATAAAGGCCTGGAGCTTTGAAGAGGGGCGGAGTGGGCGTTATCAGCCTGCTCGCAGACTGAAATCCAACCCTGCGCGTTCAGGAGTTTATCGCTCCGTGAGAAGCTGGCAGAGTTATTACAGCGATTTTGCCGAGGCGGAGAAGGGCGAGAGCTGTACGGGGGTAGCAGTGTTAAGATCCACTGACCTGCTAACGGGTTGTGATGTGATGATGGTATCATCGTTTACATAGTCACCCCTGGCAGTTTCGTCCAACATGGTGCGAGTTGTCGTTCGTTGACGCTGCGTTTGTGAAAGATGGCGACTTGTCTTTGACATTTGAACGTCGCTGTCTTTCTCCTCGACCGTTTTGTCAGGCTTCTCGCTGTCTGCACTGGTTTCGTCAACGTCTGCAGAACTCGCACTGCCATCACCTAAATCTGTCACTTTCTGTTCACGGGTTTCTGCCGGAAACGTTTGAGGAATTCTCTTCTTTCCCTCGGCTTCCCGCCTTCTCCTTCCCTCTTCCTCCGCCTGAGAGGGGTAGGGGGCGAAATTCGAAACAGAGAGGGTGGGGGCGGAGGAGGAGGTGACGGGGGCGTTTTGCATTTGGGAGCAGGCGACATATTCGGGAGCAAGTGTGCTCTCAGCAAGCGTTTCCTGCGAGCAATCCTTTGGTGTTTTTGTCATTGTTTGGATTCTTCGGGATTTGTTCGCTGCAGGAACCCTGGCCTTCTCACGGTGTCGATTATCGGACTTCAGTCTTAAGCTTTCCTGGAATGTTTCTTCTTCTTTTTCTTCTTCTTCTTCTCCTTTCTTTTCTGACGAAGCATGGGTAATTGAAAGGACTGAAACAGTCTGGCTGGTAGTCAGATCCTGCTGCGATACGGTCTCCGCAGGCTGTATCACGCGGTCACCTGACCTGCTCTTGGCTGTCGGGGGATGGCGGGTGGTTTGGTCGCCTAATCCCCTCTGTGAGCCGCCGTCACAATACGGATCTCCGCCCATGTCCACCCTGGACACGGACGCCGTCGCTGGGGAGCCGTCTCTCGACCACCTGCCGACGATCGGTCAGGGAGGCTAGTTGCTGGGGGACTAGCCTGGCGGGAAGCCGAGTCACTTCTCCGTGTCAGCGGGTCTCTGCCTCTGGGGCCGGGTGGGCGGGGTCTGGTGTCCTTGCCCTGCCTTTCGCTCTCCTGTTCGAACAGTCTGGACATGGCCAGAACGCTGGGGAAATCGATGACGGGTTCTTTCTCCTCGCTGTCGTTCACGCTATCGTCTTCGTCGCCATCTTTTGCCTCTTGCAGGTTGTCGTCTTTTTCTAAGGAGGGTTGTACAGGTGCGGTGTTCTGTTCACCGTGGTTTAGGATCACCGATTTCGTGTCCTCCTCCTCCTGGGCGTCGTGGGTTGGATCCTGGCCAATGTCAGACAGGTACACTTTCTTCCAGATCCCGCCTTCTCGGGACCACTTGTATTTCCGGGGCGGGGTGGGGGACAGGGAGGGCGGGGGTGACACAGAACTGGCTCGGGAGACCGGGGTGGAGAGTTTGGTGGACAGCGTTTCCTTCAGACTGCTGACGCGTGACGTTCGCACCAGTCTCTTCCACTTTGCCACCACTTTCTGTTCAGTTTGGTTCAGCGCCCTCTGCTGGGATGTGATGTTGCTGAGGTCCTGCTCTGCACTGCATTGTTCATCTTTCAAGATCGGTTTATCGTCCGTTGTGATGTGTATGTGATGTGCTATTTCTGCCAGTTCGCTGTCTGTGGACACAGTCAGACTACCTGTTAGTTCTGCTTCCTTGGTTTCCTGTTCTGCAGGCGATGTCCGAGTCTGGGGCACTGTGTCTGTCATGTCCTCAGGTCGTGCCATGTCAGAACTAATTCCCTGGCTTCCAGAAGAATGTGTTACTTTCTTTTCCAGCACGGGCGGTGGTACTCCTTTAGACAGGTGACTGATCGGGGTAACTTGGATCACAGGGTAAACCATAGACATCAACATCTCCGAGTCAACCAGGCTGTCTTCCACGTGTGTTGCCAGCATGTCCTCAACACATTCGGTAAACGTTTCTAATATGCACATCTGGGCCGCTAAAGCTACTTCTACACTGTCCTCTCCGTGAACACACTCGTCCGAATCAGCCTTGAATACATCAACACTTATTGAGTTGTCGCTGTATTGTTGTTCGTATGAACTGACCGTCGCCAAGTCGCATAGGCATTCTGGATCTTGGGCGCTGATGCTTACTCTTTCGTGTCTGCGTTCTAGCTCGTGTGAACCGACCTTTAGCGTGTCGTTGCTGTGGTCGGGATCACGTGAGCAAGGCTTCACGGTGCTACTACTGTCGTACAAGAAGGTATATGTATACACAGCTTCTTGTGACGACTCTGGGATTATTTCTGAAGCTAAGACCAGCCCAGAGTCTGTTGAAACATCTTCACATTCAAACGGTACACACGGCACTTTTTCACCGATGTCTAAAACATTTTCAGACTCATCCTTTTCACCATCCGCGAGCTGGCTAACATATACACATGCGATGTCCTCTTCAGTCGTTGTGGAAGAAGAAACGTCCACAGTTTTGGTCACTGTGTCGGTCATTTTTCGCACTGAAGAATCCTTTGTCTTATCTGTTGTGATCCGTGCAAACCCCTTCCCTCTCGGCTGTGGTTTGGACACATTTGAAGACACTTTAATGCTGGAAACAACGGGAGAAATTTTCCGAGTTGCTGGAGTCGTTTTCTGTTGAAGTTTGGTGTTGCTTGATTTTCCAGATTTTTCCTTCAGAGATCCTTCTCTTTTCAGCCATGCTGACGTTGCCTTTGCCTCTGCAGGCGTAGTTCTGGCAGGACTGGCTGATTTAGTTCTGGAAGGTGAGGGGGTCTTGCTTTTCCTCTGCGTTACCTGGGCCACCCGACCACCTGGCTTCCTGGGCTCTGTTTTGGTGGTGGGCGGTGGCGACGCTTTCTTCGCTTTTGGTTTACTTTTGTTTACGACGTCCTTCCCCTCTCCCTCCACTCCGTGACCTGGTTTGGCAGAAACGGTGGGCTCGGTGCATTCCTTTGACGCCGTGGAGGAGGCCGGTGCTTCTGTTTTCACTGGAGGCAGCGCGTTGGTTTGCGGAGCGAGACATTTATTTTCCTTGCCTGTCGCGTGTAGTGCTGTATGAGAGGGCCCCTCTCTCGCGCCGAGCGTTGGAACCATCGCTGGTGGTGCCAGATCAGCACACGTCTTGTGTTTCTCCGCCCTCCGCCGCTCCCCTCCCCCCCACCTCTCCCCCTCCCCTGACACACTGACTCCTTCCTCCTCATTCATACCTTCCCCTTCTCGACACGCTTTCCTGGCGGTGTCGGTGGAGTGTGGTGGGGCACACACAGCACAGGAACCTGTTTCCTTGTCTGGGAGTTGAGCAGGCGTGACGGTACCGCCGAAACTCTCAGTACCATCACGATATGCTCCGGCAATTCCGGCACTTGTCGTTTCTTCGCTGGCACTGGCAGGAACGGGAGGCTGGAGGCGGGTGGTGTGTGGGGTGGGGGGTGGCTGATAAGGGGCCTCCCCCTCACTCTTGGCCCCGAAATCTGCTAGCCCTGCGACACGTGAAGCAGTGAGGGTGGTTTCAGGGTGAGGGGTGATTTCAGGGAGAGGGAGAGGGGGGTGTCCAGGGTATGACGTGTTGTCAGGAAGGAAAGGGGCATGCGCGTTCATTTGGATGGTGGAGTCAGTGTAAACACCATAGCCTGGATCTGCAGCTGAAGGTACAGAGCGGTCTGTCTTCGCCAGCTCTGTGTTGAGGGTACTATTCCCTGTTTCACGTGCTGTGCTTGGATCGTGGCTTGCACGCGGCTCTGCTGGCACGGGGGTGTGGGTGTGTCCCGCGAAAATACACTCAACAGCTGTTTCAGTAGCGGCTTTATCAGGCATTAATATCGTGGCAGAGCTTGCCGCCCCCACCTCCTCTTCCGCAGTTTGGCACTCCCCCATCACACTGCCTTCTTCCTCCGAGTTGACCTGCGTTGCTTTGATGTTGGTTTGGCGTGCGCCTGCACTGAAAGCGTTAGAGTCTCCTCGCACCGAGACTGTGTCGGGTCTGTTTTGGTTGTCCATACTGTCCTCTGCAGCGCAGTTTGTTTGCTGTTGCTCTCCCCTGATGATGCTACGTTCTGTGACTACCGACAGGACGTCCACTTCTGACGGCATTTTTTCCTCAGAGGGTATCTCCGCCACAGAACTGACCATAGTGCTCTCCCCTGTGGCAGTGACGCCAGTGGTTGGGTGACATCTTTCCTCAATGACAGGGCTCAGCACATTGTCTTCTTCAGCAGCACTGTTATCCTCTGTCATTGTCTCTTGCGTCTTTTTTTTCCTCGTCTCCTTTCTCGTCCATTAGTATCTGAGAAATGATCGTTGTCTTTGACTCATTCCGCTCTTCAGCTTTTCTATCCACTGCGTTGTTCTCTGCTTCGTTGTCTTGAATGTCAGTCTTTTCCAAAGCTGATGTAACGTTTATCTTGGTCTTCCCATCAACTGTGTGCAAGTCAGCATCGCGTTTCAACTCCTCAGTATTCTTGTCTGCACTCGAAGGTTCGACGGTAGTTGTTCTCCTTTCTTTACTGTCTTTGAGAGAGACGGGAGTAGCGCTGCCGACAGGTGCTGAGATTTGCCGACCTGCTGACGCAGTCTGTTTCTTGGTGACGCTGGCGTATTTTGAGGACTTTAAGGTAAGTGAATGGCCTTTCTCTCTGGAATCGACAGAATGAGAGACCAGAGCTCTCTGTGCTGAAGAGACTCGGCTGGGCGATTTTGAGGAGGGAGCAGTTTTATCAGAGACGGTCCTTCCTGGGCTCCCTCTAGTCGTGCCTGTCGTCTCTCTGGCAGTTCTGGCACAGACAGCGCCCCTGGTCTGTTTGGTGATTTCAAACTTCTTCACCGAGTCTTGGACTCTGGACACAGTGAGGGGCTGGCCAGACCTCCTTGTGGCTTTCCCCTGGGAGTCCTGCCACTGCGTGTGTTGGCGCTGTTGGGAGGCTGAGGGCCTCGTGGTCACTGTGCTGGTCGTCTTGCTCGGAGTTTGGGTTCTAGACCCGTCCTCCACCGTGTCGCAGACGTGAGACTCGGTTGATGACGTCACGTTCACATCGGACGTCGTCACTGGAACATCAGCGGAATCAGAATCTTTTGAAGCGGACTCTAATATGTGCGACTTGCTACCTGCAGCTGATGGTATCTGTGGTGTAGGATCCTGTGTCAACGCACAGATGACATCATCATTGTCCACAGCGTCACACAGCACAGTATTGATGTCAACTGCGTCAGAGACAAAAGACGTTTCAGTACCTGCAGAACTGGCACAGACTGGATGCTTCCTGTCGTCGGACACACGCTCTGGCTGACAAGAATCCATCGGGAAAATGACGTCATCCGAACCACCACCGCTGGGAAAAGCTGACGTCAGTCACAATAACGTCATCCTCGGTGCCTTTCTGTGACAGTACAGCAGGATCCTGGGCAACACTGGGATAGTTTCAACACCCTCACTGTAGGAACCCTCCACCCTGGTAGACGGTGACATCGTGGTGGTGGAAACGACGGTGGAGGGAGCGGACATCACGTGCAACGCTGGAGGTCTGGCGGCACCCACAGAGGCCCTGCCGCCCAGTTCGGCGAACATGGAATAGGAAGTGACCATCTGCGCGAGCTCACTCTCCTCCACGACATCGGAAGACAGACATTCCGAGGCAGTCCGCCCCATGCGAGGTCTGTGGGACCTGCAGGGCAGGAGGGGGTCTGGGGACAGAGGCAGGGAGGGGCCACTCCGGCAGCGCTCGGGACCCACGTGAGGGGAGCGAGAGACAGGTCCTTGAAATCCAGGGAGGAGGACGAGGAGAAGATCAGGTCCCCGGAGCTGAGCGAGGTGGACATGCTGTCCAGTCCCCGGCTGTAACAGCGGCCTGGGATCAGCGGGTCCGGCTGGGTGTTGCACACAGTGTCCAGCACCATCCGCGCTGACAGCATGCCCATGTCGCTGCAGCTGCTGCTGCTGTCGGCCTCACTGATGCCGGTGGCTGCTGAGGGAGCGTTCAGTATTTCTCTGTTGGTGGAACATCCATTCGTTTTTTGTTGCTGCTGTTGTTGGTACTGCCGCTGTTGTTGTTGTTGTTGTTGCTGTTGATAGACAAAAGTTATTTTTTTTCCCTCTGTCCGTCTGAGGACAGACAACGGCGATGGGAGCGACGGGTATCCACGTCATCATGAAGAAAAGCAGGGTCTTTTCCCGTGGCACCTTCTCGGGTCAGGCTACACAACAGTGAGGCAGACAAGGAGCGCGCAGGACCAGGTAACCTGGAAAGAGGCTCACTTCTCTCCCCCACCAACGGACGAAAGAGAAGAGGGAAGGCGGTGGAACACACCTGAACCTGACCCTTCCTGCGACCTACAGGCGTTGCCGAACTCTGACCCTGTGACGGAGAACGAAGAAGCTAACCCAACTCCTGGAGACTGCTCTCTTTCTTGAGAGGCCCGACGGGGTAGAGGCCTCAGCAGACACTCCTCTCCACGCAGGGCGAGCGGCGGGCTGGTCAGATCACGGTCAGAGAAGACGTACAGCTCAGGCTGGGAGCCGAGCGGGGTGGAGAACAGCTCAGGGGACAGAGCGCCATCAGGTGTGGAGTACAGCTCGGGCGTGACGCTGACGGTCCTGGGCGTGGACCCCGCCCTGCTGGTCGCCCTCGTCGAATCCTCCACACGAGGTCTGGCTGGCGCGGTCTGGCGCGTGGTAGAGGTGAGGCATCAAGGGAGCGGACAGGTCGGCCAGATCCGTCAGGCTGTCGTCGCTGTCCACGGCTCTCTCTCCTCCCCGGCGTCCTGCTGCTCCGCACGACCCCGAGCCGCCGCGTTTCCGGCGGGAAAGTGGGTCCAGGCTTCTTCGGAAGGTAGCTCTGTGTCGGCAGGCAACACGCTCGCCAGCCCCTCTCGCTCCCCCCCGTCCGCCCTCCTCGCTATCCCTGGGCAGGTGAGGGAGACGGGGGAACGCAGGCAGAAGGGGATCTGGGTCACCAGAGGACGGCCCGACAGACGTGACGGCACGGGCAGGGCCGAAGAGAAGGGAGATAACTTGGGGGCTGGGGAGGAGGTTTTGGACCGCTGAAGTCCTCCTCGGTGGGATGAGACTGAGGATGTAGCGGCAGACGCCAGGCACGGGGACGACTTGGGCCGTTGTTTGAAAGGGGAGAACGGGCGAGGGGAGGAGCCCAAGGGTGGGTGAGATGACGTCATTCTTTGACGGACGGCGATGGAGGTACGATTCGCTGACACCGGTCGACGTAACACTTTGGGAACACCCTCCTTGCCCTCCGTTCCATGCGGCGTCGACGATGACCCGGAGTTCACATGGTGCTGGGTTCGCGATGACAACGGCTGCCGCCTGGGAGACACCCTGGTCACCAAGTCATCATGAGGTTCGTGAGGCATGGGACTCTGCTCACCTGTATCGGACAACGTGTCTGTCGTCTTGTGCGACTGTTTTAACCCTTTTACCGTGTCATCCAGGTGTCGGCTTTCTGTGGAGTCAGAAGGGATAGTGTCACTCTGACTCTGCACTGGGTCTGTCACAGTCGTGCCTTCTGATGCACTTCGCTCTTGGTCGGTTGTGTCACAGTGTGCAGCTGAGTCCAAGTCACTGCTTCTTGTGGTTAATTCACTGGCCCCGCCTTCCCAGTCACTTCCTGCGTCCGTTTCACTTCGTTCAGTGTCTAAAGTACTTCTTTTTATATCGGTGTTGGTCTCACAGCGTTGTGTTCAAGTCGCTGGTCTGTAAGTAGGTTTCACTCAACTCACTCTGTATGTCTGTTTCACTTCGACTCGTTTCTCCTCTACTGTGTGATATATCCACCTCTCGTGGTTCTGTGCCTACACCATAATGTTCCACCTTCAAACAACGCAGGGCTGGGTCCACCTGGTCTGACGTGAAGTCCACAGGACCAGCCTCTGTCTGGTAGTTAGTTTCGCGGTCCTGCAGGTCTGTCCTCTCTGTTGGCCTGGCCCCCTCTCTCCCTCTCTGCCTCACCATCGGCTGGCTCCGGCCCACCTGGCCTCTCGTTTGACTCATCTCTGCCCGCGGCACGAGAGAATCATTAACTTTATCGGCTGACGTGGGTTGCGCCAGAGGAATCCAGTTTACTTCCTGCTTCAGCATGGAAGCTGTCACTGTCTGAGCGGCGTGGCCCCCTTCTCTTTCCCCTGTGATAACTGGCGGAGTCAAGAAACGTTTATCACTTTCTGGCTGACTGACTGAATGCTGCCCCTCCCCCTCCCCCTCCGCCTCCCCCTTTCTGCCCCTCTTCTCCTCCCCCATCGTCTTCCCCGCTTGTGGGAACAGCGTTCTGCTGCTGCTGCTGCTGCTCCGCTGCTGGTGTGGCTGCTGGCCACCGGGGGCTGGGCTGTTTGGTCTGCGGGTGTTTTTGCGGGTGCCTGCGGGAGTGATTGGGTTTCTCCAAGGAGCCCTTCTTCTTTCCTTTCTGTTTCCATTTCTGTTGGGGTTTCCCGTGGGATGTGTTTGTGGAGAGGCGTTTCCTTGTGATTCCTTTTCTCTCTCTTTTAAACAGCGGGCCTTTTTCTTCTCTGTCTTTCCCCGTTTCTGTACGTGGGGTGATGATTCTCTCCCCGAAACTGGCATCGGGGCAGTGCAGAGGAATTTCGTTACTGACTTCTACATTTGAACCTGTCGACACGGTTGTTCCGTCTGTGATAGGATCTAAGCGGCGCCGTTCTGACGGAGGCTGTGATTGGTCCGTTAATGCGCTGACGTTTTCTTTACTCTGTTGACTGCTGGTGGAAATGGAATCACCCCCCACTGTTTCATGCTCATTTTCTCTGAGAGATAAACCCACAGTCGGTTGTGGCAGAGATGGGAGCATATCCGTGTCACACACACTGTCCTGCACACTGTGGCCCTGTCAGAGACCTTTTTCTACACTATCACAGTATGCCTCAGTTGCACTCGTCCCTCGATGTTCTCCATCACCACGGGAAGCATCCGTCACCACAGCCTCTGTTTGCGGTACGTCATCACTGCTGGAGTCCCCCCGCACTGTCGCTGTGTCCGTCGACAGCGCGGCCTCGCTCACAACGTCAGCGTCCAGCACAGACAGGTCTGTAGGTAATACGTCACTGAAGGAGTCGCCGTCGTCTGTGTCCGTCAGACAGCCCATGTCACTGCTGGAGTCGCCGTCCATGACGGCCGTGTCGGTTGTCACACGTCACTGCTGACGGTATCACCGTCCGCCACAGACACGTCCGCCAGCAGCGCCACCGCGCCCCCCGCCGTGGTTCAAATCCCTCTCGCTGTGGTGGGCGGGCACCCACGCTTCTCTCCTCTCTCCGACGGCCGCGTCTGCCATTGTTGCGGCTGAGGGAAGGCTGTCTGGAACCGCTGTGCCGGGGGCCACGGCTGTGTCAGAACACTGCGGCGACACGGGCCCCACGCTTCTTCTGTAACCTGAACTCTCTCCCTCCCCTTCCTCTCCTCCTCCTCCTCCTTCGCCTCTCGGTCCCGCCCCTCCTCCCCTCCTCCCCCAGCCCCTGTGATGGCATCAACAGATGGGGGGAAGCGTGGTAGCGCGTGCGGATGAAAGCGAGGTCAGGTCGGGGTCGGGCCCCGTCCCGCCCTCCTCCCCCCCGCGCCCCCCCTCGCCTTTCAAATGCCTCAGATTTATTGATAAGTCCCCTGCTTTCCAAGGGGCTACATTCACGCCCCAGCGGCTTCCCCTCCAGCGGCATGGCGTTTATGATGGCAGCAGGGGGGTGTGTTTGGGGAGGGAGCGATGTTTGATTCCACCTGGGTCGGAAGATCTGACAGGGTGCCGTGTACTCGCCGCTGCTGCCTGACTTCCTGGGGTCCGTGTTCGAACCCCGAAGACAGCATGTCTACACAGTCATGACTGGCTGCTTGTGCAGAAACGCTCATCCCACCCTCCTCTTCCCCTCTCCATAACTCTTCGGGTTCTTCCACTCGCGCATCCGAGGCGGGTTTCTCACGTGATAAAACGCCTGCTGGTTCCTCTGTCCTTGATAAGACTGCCAGTTCGGTCGCCGAATCTTTCTGCTCTCCTGCAGAGGAAAGAAGGCAGGATGGAGAGGGAGGGGCCGGAGGGTGGGGTGGCGGGGGAGACTCTGAAGAGGACGGGGGAGGAGGGGGAGTAAACTCACAGGCTGGTGGAGTGAGGGGTGAAATATTCTCGGCATGTTTACTCTGTGGCGTATCACTCGCTTGACTCAACGTCGGTTGTGGGAATAGGGGCTCCTTCACTGCAGAAGAAACCGTCTCAGATTCTGCGGGTGAGATTTCCTTCTTTCTGGGCGTGCCTGCTCCCTCTGGGCGGCCTCGAGGCCACCGTTTTATTCTCGCAGACCTCTGAATCTGATCCGCCCCTTCTTTCTGCGAGAGGTCTTGCTTTTTCATGGAAGTTTTCTCCCTTGAAGAGACAGTTGTCCGTGTTCATCTGACCTGTTGTCAGGCTTCGCTACAGATGCAGGAGTCTTCAGCGGTGACCTGTTCACACGAGTGTCCGAACTCTGTTTCAGCGCCGTCTTGATCTTCAGCCAGTTCGCTGCTCCCCGAGCAGAGGAAGAAACAGTCGTCTGCTTCGCTGCCTTCAGAGTGGAGAGTTCTCTCCCTTCCTCCGTGGCTGCGAGCTGGCGTCGAGAACTCTCACCTTTCGCCTGTGCTGCCTCGCGGGGGCTCCTCTCCAAAGAAGAAGTGGTAGTAGTAGTGGTAGTGGTGGTGTCCGTGCAGGTGCGACTGGTGCGTGAAAAGAATGGGGGCGTGTTTGGCAGGGGGTTTCAGGGTGGAACCGCCGTGCGTTTGCCGGTCCCTGCTTTCAGTTCGTTTAGGTCTGTTGGCCCCGATATCCGCGCTGAGGGACTGGGCCTGTTTTGCCGTTAGATACGGCGCGTCCTCTCACCTGTCCTGTCCCGGAGGGAACCTCTTTCTTGTTTTTGGACATTCGGGTGCTGCTGACGCTGGACAGCGCCGAGGATGACGTCGACACAGCACTGACGTCAGACAGCACCGACCGGGTGTCCTCTGCGTACTGACTGTCCACGGAACTGTCACGCGTGGAGCTGCACTGAGACACGGCGGACAGTGAGGTGGTCTTCTTCAGACCGAGGCCGCCGCCAAGTTCTCTGGGTGACGTCACGTGCTTGGATGTGGGCGTGGCCGTTTTTGTCGACGTCACTTTGGCGGGCGGCCGGTCTGGGTGTCCGGGGCCGGTTTGAGTCGTTTTCGTTTGGATGTCACGTCCCGTGGACCAGTCTTTCGCTTTGAGTCTAGAGGCACGTGTCGACGACATTAACCTGCTCCTCGATGACGTGCTGCTGACGTCAGAATCGGAGGATGACGTCTTTTTCTGGCCAGTGGATGACGAAGATTGAGTCGACGACGTACTCTTTGACGATGACGTGCTGTGCGTCGATGACGTCATCTTTGATGACGGGAAGCGTGTGGACGAAGATGACGCGTTCCGTTGTCTCTGATTCGTGACTTCTGATTCCGAAGATCGCACGGCCGAGTGCCAAGTCTGCTTTCTAGGAACTGATCCGGATTTCCGACAGTACCTCGGTTCCGTGTGACATGGATGTCAGCCGCTTGTGAGACAGGCCCGTGAATCTGCACAGACAAAGCTTTCCTCGACTGTTTCTTTCGTCGGGGAGTCCGTCTTCTTCTCTTTCCCGGGGAAGGCAGATCTGTTACCACATCCTCGCCGTCAGGCAGACGATCCGTACGGTTTGCCCGGCAGAGTTTCACGTGGAGTCTTTGCTGCGGGGGAAAACGATGCTGAAGACGTTGAAGACATTTTAAACGCCGTGAACGTGGGAAGCCGCTCGTCGTCTGGGGTCCCCTTCCCCGGGAAGTCTTGGGTAATCCCTTCCGTCTGGTTGTTGTTGTTGTTGTTGTTGGAACGCCTTGGGCACAAGGGGGAAGCACTCTTCTGCTTCCTGTTCTCGTTCTCCTTGGACTGCTTCAGCTTCGGGGAGCTGCTCCTCCGGCCCTGGTCCTCCTCCGCGACGTTGGTCGCCTTGGAGATGACGTCAGAGGGGCGGGTGACGTCACGGGGTCTCGAACTTCCGCTCAGCGTCCTCGTGGTGGAGGCTGCTCTCTGCGATGTCTGTTGACAAGAATGGAAATGAATAAATGAATGGATGGGTAGATTAAGTGATCTAAGTTTGCTGACTAACGACCGGGCAAAACAGACAGAAGGCAGGCAGGCAGGCAGGCAGACAAACAGCATGGCAGGAGGCAAGCAGGCAAGCAAGCAGACAGACAGAAAAAGGAAACTGGGCGTTGGGCAGATACTGATAAAGACCTATGTAATAGGTTCAGTAAAATCACATATATCGTTCATTTATTTATTTATCTATTTATTTATTTATTTATTTTTGTTTGTTTGTTTGTTTATGAACTAATTTGTTTTTTCATTCATTGATTCGTAGGAGCATTTTGTTAAGACTTCTACTGACAATCTCTAGGGCTGTTATACATTTCATAACACTCACGTATTTACTCATTTCATTCACACACACACACACACACACACACACACACACACACACACACACACGCACGCACGCACGCACGCACGCACGCACGCGCACGCACGCACGCACGCACGTACATGCACGCACACACGCACGCAAGCACACACGCACACAGACACACACACACACACACACAAACATACATATATGTATGCATGTATGTATGTATATATATATATATATATATATATATATATATATAGAGAGAGAGAGAGAGAGAGAGAGAGAGAGAGAGAGATTGGTAAACAAACACATGCTGGTAATGTTTTCCTCTCAGACCATTAATAACACACCACCCTGATTATCAGATTTTAGTCACTGTTTTTTTTTTTTTTTGTCGTACATTTTCTTGTTCTTCTTCTTCCTCCATCATTTTTCCCCCCTTTTTTTTCTTTTTTGTTTTTTCATTATCACTCTTACTATCATCATCTCTCCGTCATCATCATCATCATCATCATCATCATCATCATCATCATCATCATCATCATTATCATCATCATCTATTATCATCATCATCTATTATCTTCCTGTCCTCCTCCTCCTCTTCCTCCTCCTCCTCCTCATGACCATCACCATCATCATTATCATTACTAACTACTGTTGTAAGAAATAGCCTTCAAATGTATGCGTGGCGCATCCAAGTTGCAGACTGACCTTTTTGTTTTCAGCAGAACCTGAAGTCTGGGGATCTACTCTTCTACTGCTGCTGCTGCTGCTGTGTTGCTAATACTACTACTGTTACTACTACTACTACTACTGGTGTGGTGACGGTGGTGATAGAGGTGCTACTAGTACTACTACTATTTCTACTGCTACTACTTATACAACAACAACAACTACTACTATTATTACTACTACCACCTCTACTACTTCTACTGCTGCTACTGCTGGTCCTGCTGCTTCTACTACTATTAGGCCTACTATTTCCTCAATACTATTTACTATTTCCTCAATACCAACAACACATACAACTCCTCCTCCTCCTCCTACTTCTCATATTACTACTGCTATTACTATTATTACTACTTCTATTACTTATGCTGCTGTTTCTGTTGCTACCGCTGTTGCTTTTACTTCTGCCGTTGCAACTTCTACTTTTACTGGCTCTGCTGCTGCTGTTGCTGTCACGGCCATCGACACACTTCTACGTCTGCTATTGTTAGCACCACTGTGACTGTCACCGCCGTTGTTGCTGCTCTTGTCCTGTTGCCCCTACCATTTACAGTCGCTGCTGCTGTCACGGCTGCTACGGTAACACGACTACTGTTGATGCTGTCGTTGCTGGTGATACCGCTACTGCCGCGGCTTCCCATCATAATTATGATAACGTAATAACCACCATCATTGCAGACTCCACGACCATTCCGCTCAACCGTGTACTTACTGTTACTGCTACTGATGGTGCTGCTGCTGCTGCTGTTGCTGTGTCTGTTCTTCTGCTGTTGTTTTAGGTAAATGCTGTTAATGCTGTTTTGTTACTTCAACAACTGTCACGTCATTAATGTTATCAGCAATGCTTTGTCGACGACGATGATGATGGGGCTAACAATGATGTTGACGACGGCGCCGATCAAGATCAAGAACCCGTGACCAACAAGTGACAACAGCACGTTTTGGCCGTTTCACGGTCCAGCAGTCACAACTCTCCCTCCCACCATAAAGGCGGCGAGTGACAAGCAACTGACAGCACATCAACGGTGTGCCAGTTGCACTCTAGCACTGTGTGACCCAAGTTCAAGGACTGTGTCCGTCGGTACGACGGGTATGAAACTGCCAAACGGGCCATGAAATTGATTTTCATTGGGGTCGTAGTTCAGCGACGAACGAAGTTTCTCTGTCGTGTTGTTCTCCACCCCCCCCCTCTCTCTCTCTCTAACTCACACACACACACACACACACACACACACACACACACACACACACACACACACACACACACACACACACACAACCTTCCCAGACCCCTTCCCCCCACCCACCCTCTCCGACCCCTTCCCTGACCATCCATCGGTTCCGCACTCAACCATCTTAATCTCGGTGCATCTGCCTCGCCCCTCTCCCTCCCTCTCTCACAATTCTTCCTCCCCCCCCCTCTCCCTCTCACACACAACTCTTCCTCCACCCCTCTCCCTCTCACACAACTCTTCCTCCACCCCCTCTCCCTCTCACACAACTCTTCCTCCACCCCTCTCCCTCTCACACAACTCTTCCTCCACCCCTCTCCCTCTCACACAACTCTTCCTCCACCCCTCTCCCTCTCACACACTCTCTTCCTCTCACCCTCTCTCCCTCTCACACAACTCTTCCTCCACCCCTCTCCCTCTCACACAACTCTTCCTCCACCCCTCTCCCTCTCACACAACTCTTCCTCCACCCCTCTCCCTCTCACACAACTCTTCCTCCACCCCTCTCCCTCTCACACAACTCTTCCTCCACCCCTCTCCCTCTCAGAAGGGTAAAAAAAGGAAAGAGAAAAATGTGAAACATCAATTTCTTTCTTCACAGGATTTTTTTTTTCCAGAAAATTAACTCAAAAAGAAACACAAGAAGAAAGAAAATAATGAACGTACGGAAGACATCGGGAAAGGAGAAAAAAAAAGAACGAAAAACACGGAAAGAAAGGAAGAAGAACTAGGAAAGGAGTGAAAAAAGGAAAAAGAAAAAGGAGGGACCAAAAGAGGGTGAGGGGCGAGAGAAGAAAGGAAGCAAGAAGAAGAAAGATGAAAGGAAGAAAGCAAGAAGGGATAAGAAAAGGAAAGAAACAAAAAAAAAATAAAGAAAGAAAGAGATAAGACCACTGCATAAATACAGGGCAAGTTCATATATTCTACAAATTAGGTTTCACTAAAGAAACTTGAGACGTTAAACACGTCAATCCTTTTCTGTGTTTCTGAAAGTAAACGAAGAGTGTGAAACAACGACAGAAAAAGAGATCAAAACGAACAGAAAGAAAAGACAATCAAAGAATGAAGAAAACCAGATGCAAAGCATATAAAGATACTCCCAAATTATCTTGGATATGCAAGATATATTCCATACAGAGGAAAAATCGCTTTGGGCCGTTATAGCCGTTAGTAACGGCTATTCTGGTAAAATAAAACATCGGCTATCATCTGTGACTCATAATGAAGATACCTACAATTTTTCAGAGAGATCGGCCAAGTAGTTTCTAGGATTTTTCCATCAAGAAGAAAACCGTTATGGGCCGTTATAGCCGTTAGTAACGGCTGTAACTGTAAAATAAAACATTGGTCATCATCCGTGACCCATAATGAACATACCTACAAATTTTCAGAAATTGGCCACGTACTTTCTGAGATATTCCATAAAAAGAAACATCTTTATGGGCAGTTATAGACGTTAATAACGGCTATAACGATTAAAATAAAATATCGGGCATCATCATCCGTGATCCAATTTTAATGAACATAGCTACAAATTTAAAAAAGAAAAAAAGATGTGACTCAGAGCCGTTAGTAATGTCTGC
>JADBJO010005265.1:65000-70000 GCA_016801955.1 Conus betulinus
CCTCCGTAGGGCTGTGATCCGCTTCGAATCTCAGGCTTCGGTTTATGGCGTTTTTGTACCTGAGATCTCTGGGTTCTGCACCATCAGGTTTTTTGTACCTGAGATCTCTGGGTCCCAGACACCATCAGGTAGTTAGACTCTGTCTGGGAACGTCCCACATAATCTTTGTGTACAGTCCATATGCAGAAGACTGTGGGGTTGTCCCTTACAACGCCAGTGTACAGTCCATATGCAGAAGACTGTGGGGTGTCCCTTACAACGCCAGTGTACAGTCCATATGCAGAAGACGTGGGGTTGTCCCTTACAACGCCAGTGTACAGTCCATATGCAGAAGACTGTGGGGTTGTCCCATACAACGCCAGTGTACAGTCCATATGCAGAAGACTGTGTGGTTTGTCCCATACAACCCCAGTGTACAGTCCATATGCAGAAGACTGTGGGGTTGTCCCATACAACCCCAGTGTACAGTCCATATGCAGAAGACTGTGGGGTTGTCCCTTACAACAGTCCAGTGTACAGTCCATATGCAGAAGACTGTGTGGTTGTCCCATACAACCCCAGTGTACAGTCCATATGCAGAAGACTGTGGGGTTGTCCCTTACAACGCCAGTGTACAGTCCATATGCAGAAGACTGTGTGGTTGTCCCATTACAACCCCAGTGTACAGTCCATATGCAGAAGACTGGGGATGTCCCATTACAACCCCAGTGTACAGTCCATAGGCAGAAGACTGGGGATGTCCCATTCAACCCCAGTGTACAGTCCATATGCAGAAGACTGTGTGGTTGTCCCATTCAACCCCAGTGTACAGTCCATATGCAGAAGACTGGGGATGTCCCATTCAACCCCAGTGTACAGTCCATATGCAGAAGACTGGGGATGTCCCATTCAACCCCAGTGTACAGTCCATAGGCAGAAGACTGTGTGGGATGTCCCATTCAACCCCAGTGTACAGTCCCATAGGCAGAAGACTGTGGGGATGTCCCATTCAACGCCAGTGTACAGTCCATATGCAGAAGACTGTCTGAGGACGTCCCATAAAACTCTAGTGTACAGTCCATGTGCAGAAACGGGGACCGATCCCTCTCAAAACAGTTTCTCTGAACTGTTGTTTGAACCTCTTATCGGAACCTCAACACCCTCTTTAGGGCTGCATTTTGAACCCGACATTCCACACGAAATTTAACGACAACTCGAGCTCCATTTCATCCGTGGGATTCGTTTTCTTCAAATTCTCCCTCTTTACAGTGCAGACATTGACCTTGGAGTGGTGTGTTTCATCCAAAATATCCCGACAACGCACAATGGACTTTCCACATTCCAGAGACCCGCTGTGATCATCTGGCTCTCTCTCTGTAAAGACTCCACCACCTCTCTGGCTTACCAGACCTATTTTGCCGAACATTTTCTAAATTTCCACCCCTTTCACAGAGTACTTACTGATGGTTCCAAATGTGCCGAGGGGCTTGCTTCTGCTGCGTACTGCTAAACAACTCCCTATGACAACTGTTCTAAACAGTCCTCAGACAGCTCCAACTACACTGCCGAGCTCACAGCACTGGTGTTGTTGGCGCTTCAAATGGACTCGAAAACAAACTCCCTCCGCTTTGGAACCCACTGCTGGCTGCAACCTCCAGCACTCTCAACTTCCGAATTTGTTTGAGCTGCAGACCTCTCAGAAATCTGACGGTTACAACAAAGTGTTTACTTGGGTTGCCGTTCATGTAGGTAGTCAACGAGACGATGTGGCTGATGAAGTGGCTAGGAATGCTCCTAGTACAGCGGAGCAAATTTCCTGTCCCTCACATCGATCTGAAACCCGAAAACTCCGACCTGTCACAGACCTTTGGTAAGAGGACTAGGACACGAGGTCGGGTAACAAACTCTTTAGGAGCCCTTCAAACTTTCTCCTCGGATGATAAACTCTTTCAGAGCTATTCAAACTTTGTCCTCGGATAACAAACTCTTTCAGACCCTTTCAAACTTTAAAGAGCATTTTTCTTACCGTGTGCTACTGATGGCCGTAGTGAAGAGATAGTTCTGTGCCGTTTGCACACAGGCCACTTCTTTTACACCCACTCGTGTCTTTTAAAAGGTGGAAAAGCTCCGTGGTGCATTCCATGTGACATACCACTTGCTGTGAAACATGTACTTGTAGAGCGTTTGGACTTACATGATGTCAGACATGAAAAGTCTGCACTGTAGCACAGTCCATGAAAAACTTGTGTGGTATGTTCCGCCTGGTGTGCGATTTGAGTTCCTTCACGAGATAAAAGACAATTTCATCCAATCTTGGACATTATAGAAGAGAGGTTCTAAATGTAATTTTAGCATGTTTTCAGAAAACCTGTTTGAATGAGTTTCGTGTGTGTGTGTGTGTGTGTGTGTGTGTGTGTGTGTGTGTGTGTGTGTGCGTGCGTGCGTGTGTGTGTGCGTGCGTGCGTGCGTGCGTGCGCGCGTGTGTGTGTGTGTGTGTGTGTGTGTGTGTGTGTGTGTGTGTGTGTGTGTGTGTGTGGTTTGTGAGTGAGTGTGTGTGTGTGTGTGTGTGTGTGTGTGTGTGTGTGTGTGTGTGTGTGTGTGTGTGTGTGTGTGTGTGTGTGTGTGTGTTTTAAACACGTATGTACCGAACTGATTTCAACGGGGTGACACACCCTGACCTGGCGCTTTGCTTGTCGGCCGGGCTATAATCAACATGAATTGAATTGAACTGAACTGAAACAAGCGTACTGATAATAACAGATAAACAGACGAGAAATAAAGACACGCTGACAACATTAAATGAAATACGCATACAAGAGGAAAAAAAGCGACGCACTTTCAGTTCCACAGCAAAGATAAAACAATGCTTTTAAAACACAAGCATATTTCTGTGTGGAGGCCATATCTAGAAAGTACAATGTTAGTCTTCTGATTTACTGTCGTGATTCAAGTACTTGATGGATTCCTTCAAAACCATCATCTCGTCAAAATCAATCAATCAATCTCTCTCTCTCTCTCTCTCTCTCTCTCTCTCTCTCTACTTTCCAGCACTCTCTCGTCTTCGTGAAAGATGACTTCAAACTATGTGAGTTTTGGAAATTAGTTTCACGTATGGCATCTTAGTTTTTGTGGATGGCGACACCTTCACTTACCATACGCATTTTTCTTTATCTCCTTTTCCTATGATTTATTTTATTTTATTTTATTTTATTCTTGTTAGGTTTTCGTTATGTTGTATGACGCTGTGTAAGAGAATTGCGAAATGATATCGTTGCTAACCTAATTTCTTGAATCTTTAACTGTTTATTTAAAGATCAATTACTCTGTTGATAAAACGGAGACATTGTTACTACCCCCCCCCCCCCTTGTCAATAGACCTTTCAGGTAATGACAATAAAATGTCAAAGTGTCAAAGTGTCAAGTGTCTCTCTCTCGAACTCTCTCCTCAACTTACAGAGCAGCTCTCTGCAATGACTGCACGAAATCTCTCTCTCTAAACAGAGCTCTCTCTCTCTCTCTCAGATTGTTCCAGGGGGGTGACGTATTCGTGAAAGCTTTATGAAACCTGCCTAATTACCGGTATCTTCTGTGGGTGAAAACTCATTTACTAACGTCCCACAAAATGAACCTCGATGTGCGAAAAGCTTCACTTCCTTTATAAGGCACTGAAGTCTAGAAAATTCGCAACGTCTTCTCAATATACATTTTTTTCCTTTTCCTTACTTTGTTTTTTGGTATGGTTGTTGCTGGTACTTCTATCGTTTTTTTTTTATATGTACTCTCGTTACTTTTTGGTTCTGATTAATTGCATGTATGACGTTCAAAAACACCTTCATGCGGGGCTATGGCCTGTTGTGAAAAATACGTCGGACTCCGACACACACACACAAGCACACACAAATATATAGATATAATATATGTATGTATGTATGTATGTGAATATATATATATATATATATATATATATATATTGGGAAAAGAGAAAAAAAAAAGCCCTATCAGAATGGTCTGGCGCTGAGAAACTGTTTTTCTTCAGAAATTCCACGGGCGGCACGAGCTATCTGGTCGATCGATCGCGGAGCTCCGGCCCAAGTTAGAGACCTTGTCTGACCCCACAGGGTTCAAGGTCGGCCACTGACCATCCCTCATTCCTCCCCCCACCCCTATAACCCTCCCCTTTCACCAGGCTGTGCGCTTCATCCACCCCCCCCCCCCCTACCTCCACCCTAATCTCTCTGGTGCGCACTACTGAACTGTTTCGCCTTTAGCAACCCCCCTCCCCCCCTCTTTTCATTCCTTCCCAACCCCTATTTCCTTCTCCTTTTCCCGTCTTCCTCCTCATTTTTCCTACATCCCACGTACTTCCTTCTTTAGCTTACCCCCCCCCCCCCCCTTCCCTTCCCCTCTTTCTCCTCCATCTTTCCTTTCATTCCTTTTTGACGTATGTAGTCCCCCCCCCCCCCCCCCCCCCCCCCCCTTCCTTCCATTTTTTTTTTTTTTTTTTTTTTTTTTTTTTTTTAAAACTAGTACAACCACTCCTGTGGGGAAATTCCATTACTGTTTTATCGATGACGATTGTGTGTGTGTGTGTGTGTGTGTGTGTGTGTGTGTGTGTGTGTGTGTGAGAGAGAGAGAGTGAGAGAGAGAGAGAGAGAGAGAGAGAGAGAGGGAGAGAGATGACAGGCCAGAGAAAGAGAGCCCACAGTTCAATAAATCATGGCAAAGGTGGAGAGTGGACGGGGTTTTCAGGCAATTCTGGGATTCTGGGACCTTTTGATGTGTGACCCTTTTTTTGAGAGGAGAGAGAGAGAGAGAGAGAGAGAGAGAGAGGAGAGAGAGAGAGAGAGGGAGAGAGAGAGAGAGAGAGAGAGAATGACAAAATATGACAATGACAAAATATTTAATTGAACTAGGCCTTGTGCCCGTGTCAATGGGGACTTAGGGGGGAGGGGATGTGGGGATAGAACAAAAAAAACATAGTCAGAAAAAGCAAATATAACTGGACAGAGAAAGAAACCTTG
>JADBJO010005265.1:85000-92500 GCA_016801955.1 Conus betulinus
CTATACAGACAAGAATTTTCGGTTCATTCAAGTTTCTTCAGTTCCTAAGCTCTACAACAAATGATGTGTTTTGTTAAATGACGTCAATTATTTTACTTCATTGGTCACGCCATATCTGTAGAAGCTTTTCTTCACTTATTCTTTCATTTTCTTTTATGAACCAAACGCCTATTAACACTTCCAGACTGCATGCGCAATGGATGTTGCGAGTCTCATCGATAAGAAAAGGTCACTCCTCCGCCTCGGAAAGCAAACAAGAAAAGGTTGTCATGGAACGGGGGAAAATTTTTGTTCAAAAAGTTGAGATTACCGAGCCCAGGAGCATTGAAAGTGTTCCTGAGCGTTCGTCAACTGACTTGATGAGCTAGTAGCCAGATTACCTGAAGTTTTCGTTGTGGACATTTTTTTTTTTTTTTGTTGTTAACATCTGTTTTGTACGACTCGCATCAACTCACACCAACAATGTCTTGCCGTGATAGTATTTCACCACTTTCAGTCTGCTACTTTCTTGAGTTTGTGCTCTCTTTCAGTTTTTGCTCAAACCCAGCAGGCATCGTTTTACAAACACACCATGACCGCTGCTGTGTTTTACACAGCGAAAAGTAAACCAGAGATTCTTGAACCATGTACGATGGTCGACTAACGATGGGAGGAAAACGTTGTCTGTCTTACTTGAAACAGCAGATTCTGCCAAACATGTTTCGGCACGGGGCCTACCCCAGCGGAAAGAACTGCTCCCCTTTTGTCGCCTGTAACAGACAAGCGTTAAATGGTGCGTCTTCCTCAGAGCTGAGCTGCCTAAAGCTCTGCTGACCACCGAGGGGGCCGTTATCAAGGCTAAGACAAGATGTTTTTTTTTTTTTTTTTTTTGCTGTCCCAAAAACTCTGCGCCACCTCAGAGGCAGTGCACCCACGCCGCTCATTCCGACAATCCGTCCACAGCCACAGCCCGGTCGGCCCCGCCGCAGCCCCGGCACCAGCAATCCACAGAGAGCAGTCAATGTCAAGTCGTCAAGAGGCAACCCACCGGAGGAGTCACTGCACTGCTGCCGAGTCACTTCGATGGTGTTCAGTGGCGCCAATTCTGGTCTAACATACGCAGGACACCATATACTAACCCCCCCTACTGACGACAAATAATTGCTTAGTCGCGGAGCCGGCGTGAGTAAGCTCTCCTTCCGGAGGGCGCCACCACATCCGTCCAACGACAGCCCCCATGGACTCGCCGATACCGGTGACCCCCGACGGAACCAAACCAAGGGCCACAGACGTGGAGAGGACATCGAAACTGAGGTCACCATGAGAGCAGGGGATGAAGGACCACAGAATTTGAGACTTTTTTTTTTTATGCTGACGATGAGAATGAGGATGATTAAGATGATGCTACGGATTTCCATTTCGGGTCTGAGACTACATGACAGGGCTGTACTCTACGCTTCCTTTCATAATATATCCCGGCGTCAACCAGGCCCGAGAGATACAGACACCTGCAGTGTTGGTCAGGGAAATTTGAGCAACACTCTCAGAAAACACATTCGTTAAGTGATGAAACTCGACTGTGTGGTCCCAGTCTTCCCAAACTGCCGCTAACCACTTCGCCACGGCGGCGGTAAGGATAAGACCAAGATGATTTAAGTGACGTTAAGGCTCTATTACGCTATGCAAAACACGAAGTTACTGTATGTTTGTTTCGTTTCGTTTTGTTCCATTTCGTTCAGTTTTTTATCATGAAAACCCAGCTGATCACCCTAGTCGTTGATGGGCTGTGATCATATGGCGGAAAGAATCCAACCCTGACCGAAAAAAAAAAAAAAAAAAAAAAACCCAGATATTTCCAAATCACAATCAGTGTTTTGACAAAAAAAAGGTTACTTCCAAATCACAGTTAATGTTTTGAACCCCCCCCCCCCCCCACCCCCCCCCCCCCCCCCCCCCCCACCCCCCCCCCCCTCCACCCCCCCCCCCCCCAAGGTATTTCCAAGTCACAATTAATGTTTTGGACCCAACAAAAAAATTCCAAATCACAATTAATGGTTTGACAAAAAAATCCCCCCCCCCGCATTTCCAATCCACAACTATAATGTTTTGACCCCCACCCCCCCCCCCCCCCAACCCCCCCCCCCCCCCCCCCCCCCCCCCCACCCCCCCCCCCCACCCCCCCCCCCCCCCCCCCCCACCCCCCCCCCCCCCACCCCCCCCCCCCCCCCCCCCCCCCCCCCCCACCCCCCCCCCACCCCCCCCCCCCCCCCCCCCCCGGACCCCCCCCCCCCACCCACCCCCCCCCCCCCACCCAGACCCCCCCCCACCCCCCACCCCCCCACCCCCCCCCCCCCCCCCCCCCCCCCAAACCCCCCCCCCCCCCCCCCCCCCCCCCCCCCCCCCCCCCCCCCCCCCCCCCCCAGCCCCCCCCCCACCCCGATAATTTCCAGCCCACATTACTGCCCCCCAACCCCCCCCATTCGCCCCCCACCCCCCACTCCCCCCCCCCCGATTTTTTCCAGATCACAATTAATGTTTTTGACCACCCCCCCCCGATCTTTCCAGCTCACAATTAATGCTTTGACCACACCCCCCCACCACCACCACCCCACCCCCACCCCCCCAGGTATTTGTCAAATCATAATTAATATTTTGACAGCAAACAAAAAAAACCGGGGTATTTTCAAATCCACAATTAATGTGTTGTGACACAAAAACCAAAAAGGCCCAGATATTTCCAAGTCACAATTAATGTTTTGACACCCCACCCCCCACCCCCAGAAAATAAAATCCAAACAAACAAACAAACAAATAAAAAAGCCAGATATTTCCAAATCACAATGTTGTTAATGTTTTGACAATCACAAAATCACAATAATGTTTTAGGATATTTCCAGAGAAAACCAGGCTGTGAATGAACGCGTTAGTCCTTGACTTCTCCACATCCATCTTTTTTAAACGATAAGGTAAATGAAAAGCAGACAGACAGACGACAAGCAAACAAAAGAAAAGAGACGTTCAAAAGGCTATACAGCCCAGTAGACAACTTAGTAAGCTTACAACAAAAAAGCTAGAATACTACGTAAAGCATTTACAAGAGCAGAAGGAGGAGGAGGGAGGAGGAGGAGGAAGAAAGAAGAAGAAGAAGAAGAAGAAGAAGACAAAGACAAAGGCGGGGAAAATTAGCTACAAAGACAAAGAAAGTGGACAACAGCAAACAAAGAAGAAGAAAAAAAAAGAAGAAAAAGAAAAGAAAAAAAAAAAAAGGGGGAGAGAATGACAGGAAAAAGGAAATGCCGGGCACGGAATTTCCAGGAGTGTGGAACCTATTGGTACACCACCCCCCCCCCCCCCCACACACCACCCCCCTTCCTTCCCCATCGGGATAAATGCTGCAAAGGAGGCCATTTTCTTTCTCCGATCCGTTCGTGGCAGTTACACCTCTATGTGTCTTTTTCATTACATACTGCATATCATTACACTTGACAGATTTTCAATCCGCAGAAAGCGTTGATACATCACCACAACGAAAAAAGCAGCTGCAACAAACAACAAAAACGGGTGAAAAAAAAGGTTACAAAATAATTGCTGGGCCAGCAGTGAACAGAGAAAATATCTGCCAAAAGAGGCCATCTTCAAGAGAAAGAGCAGAGGGTTTGGTTCACCTAATGTAAGAATTCACATGGAAGACTGCAGTCAGTAAGCCATATACCAACCCACTCATTACCCATCTGCAAACCAAGAGACCAATGAAATATACACATAAACACATGCACGCACTCACGCACAGAGAGAGAGAGAGAGAGAGAGAGAGAGAGGAGAGAGAGAGAGAGAGAGAGAGAGAGAGAGAGAGAGAGAAGCAAAAGCAAACAATGGCTACGGTCTTCCACTCACCTTTTGGTTGGGTTTTCCTTTCGAGACAGCCTCGTTCTGATCCGTTGCAGATGACGCTGCCGAGCCGCTGACGTCATTCCTCGCCCTGCTTTCGCTGACGTCACGTCGCTTTCTCGATGACGCAGGCTTCTCCTTGATCCCGCTGGCGTCCTTGCCGGTCTTGGCAACGGTCGTTCCGTCAGCTGCTCTCGTGCCGGAGGTGACGTCACTGCGTCTGATCTCGCGCTTCCGGTCACGTGAGCTGCCATCGCTGCGGACTTCCCCGCTGGTTTCTTCCGGGAAGGAGGGGGTTTTGAGTTGAGATTTCCTCGCGCCGCCGGCGTCCTTGGAGGTCACAGTCGTAGCCTTGACCTGGATGCCCGTGTCATCATCTGTGAACAAGGAGGGAATGGGATTGATGTAGTTGTGTTCGTGTGTGGGTGAAGGGGAAAGAGGGGTTAGGCAAGAGTCTTCGCGTAGAAGGGAGCCATCACAATCTGCAAGGCCTGTGGCAGTGTGGCTGAAAGTCTGGGACCCACAACTGACAATGCCAGCGAGGTTCGAATCCTCACTGGCAGAGGCGCAAGGTCCTAGCACAGAATCCGCCCCGCTGGACAGGATAAGACTCACGTGCGAAGCGAGGCTGTTATCCGTGTTCACGTCCGACTCCCCGCTCTGCGAATCCCCCTCGCTCTGCTGCGAACACCCGGCGTCCACGTTCACCCCCGAATCCCACAAGTCACTGCGGTCCTGGGAAGTGCACGAGACCTCGAACCCGTCCTTGAAGCCGTCCTCCGTTTCCATGTCGCTGACTTCGTCATGGTCCGAGGTGGTGCAGAATCTGCTGGGCCAGCGACAGTCCTCGGAAAACCTGTCCATCCTGCTGGTGACAGTGTCAGACTGGTGCCCGACTCATGTACACTCTCAGTGACATGTCGTCACCTCACGTCCAACCCAACCTGCACCGCACTCAATGCACTTTACCGTCCGGTTAAAATGTTAGTGGCTTCACAAAAGAAGCCTGTTTCAATTGAACCAGTATATCAGTCCATTGGTTGGTCTGGTACGTACACAGATTATTTTTTTTAGTTTTTTTGTTTTGTAGAATTTGTTTGGTTTTGACTAGTTTGCACACGTACACAGTTTGTCTTTTTGGCAGACTTGCCAAAGCTGTCTCTCCTCTCCGCTACATTTTTATGGTTTGTGTCTTTGCCCGTGAGCTCTCTCTCTCTCTCTCTCTCTCTCTCTCTCTCTCTCTCTCTCTCTGTGACTTTTGTGTCTGTGGGTGGAACGGCTAGACATGGGTTGTTCCATTGACTGCCGTCTCTTGAAACGATCGATCATCACCTCGTTATAGTAGCGGTAAGTGTGCATGAGAGCACGCGCGTCTTCAGCCGCGTTCTGCTTTTGTGTGGGAGACATGCAAAGCATGCTGGGTAGACGGGCGATTTAAACATCCTTGAAAGACTGGCTGACTTTCTTTTATCCTACCTAGGACAATCGATGAACATTGAAATGTCAAGGTAAAAAGGAGAGCTGGAAAATCACCTTCGGAAAGCATTGCCGTGCATAGTCTGCCACTGCACAGGGTCATCCCCAGAGTGCTGAAAACCTTTCTGTGAGCAGCAGTGTGAGAAGATGGAAATACTGTATCATCCAATCAACGCATCGAGTTGAAGGTCTGAAGGCACCTTTTAGCCGTCGGGCGAGTTGGGGTTGCAACGTTTCATGGTTGTCAAGAGAACTAAAGATCTACCATGTGAGAGAAGCAGGAACACACACACGCTGGGTTCATGACACGCTCACCGTATGACTCTATCAACGATCCTGAGGTCACTGTCACACTGCCCTTGTCCCCGGAGCTGTAAGGTCACAACGTCAGCCACTCTCACCACCTGTCGTAAACTCCTTTGTCAGAACAGGTACCGGCACCGTCACAGTTCCGCACTTTACGGTCACCATTCAGTTTCTACTTTTACTTCCATCTGATCAAACCAACAAACAGAACACAGATTTTTTTCCCCTTAGAATACAAGATCATGTCACAAAATGCGTTTGTCTTTGACTCATGTTTCCTTTGGCAGCCAATGAAACACACACACCTTTTTTCATCATGCTCTGCAGAAAACAGGGTAAAGGAGGTAGTAAGGAGAACACGCGCCTGGACAGCCCAGGAAAAAGATTCAATTCAAGAAAAAGATATAGCACTTGAACAAACATCTTCCAAACAACTTTGGTTTGTTTGATTTTTTTAAAAACTGTTTTTGTTTTTCGTTTCCTCGTACGATTTTGAAGAAAGAAGAAGTTAGCACAACCCTGTCCTGGCTCGTGATCTCACGGCACTATGTCTGGGGAGAGACAAGGGCGGGATTCCCCTTTCTGCTATTGATCCGGTGCGGGATTTACGCGCTGCGGTATCCTTCGCTTCACTACATCGGAAACATCCGTCCTACCATACTCTCCTCTCCCCCTCCTACTCCCCCAACTCGTATCCCCACTACCACGTACATCCCCTGTGCTCCCCCCACACCCCACCACCCCCTCAACATCCAGCCTCTCCCCAGTGTTCTTTTACGATGTCATTTATTTATTTTATTATTTTATTTTTTTTTGAGGGCATGAGGGACTGGGGTGGACAGGAGGAGGGGTTCAGAAAGAGAGTTTTAAGCCTTCGTATGAGCTTCATGTGTGACAAATAACAATAATGACAACAACAACAACGACGACGATGACGACGACGACGGCGACGACGACGACAGAAACGCAAACACAACAACATTAAAAATATTAACGATGATGATAATAACAATAACAACCAATCTTATTTCCACCATCATCATCGTCATCCGTGTTATTAGCAGTAATTAGTGGTAGTGATAGCAGTAATAACGTTCTTCTTATCATTAACACGTCTCACAAATGACGAATCAAAAGAAAAGGTTTCCGCAGTTTTGTTTTTTAAGCAGGTTTTGTTCATTACCGAGTTTTTTTCTTTCGGTAGCAACAAAGAATAGGGTTTTAAAATTAAACTTCCTCTGTGCACGCGGCTACACCATTTGTCCCAGTGGGGTGTTATCGTCATCATCATGCAGGCAGCAACATCCTTTATCCTAGTCTGATTATTGTCATTGTGTTTATCATCATTACAAACGACAGGTACAGGACTGCTCAAAAGGTAGGTGAAGACAGTGCTTCTCTGGGTCCTCCCCAGCACCTTCGGGTGTTTCTTTTTCTTCTTTGCCTTAACTAGGCTGACTCTGTAGAAAGGTCCCAGTGACGGTGAGGAAAGACCCACTGACCACAGGGAAAGTCCCGTTGACAGTGGGAAAGACTACAACTTCGGATTCTCTCTTGAGGGCACACAAGACCGTAGGGCGAAAGCTTGGCTGTGTCTGGAGTGACACTGTCTTCATCTGTCCGTGGGCAGGGGTGGTTGGGTCTGTGGGGTGTGCTCGACAGCTGGAGGGGTGGTGTTTTTCGCCGGTGGGCTCTGCAGTTATGAAATACGGGCTGGTACACCCATGGGGATGCTACTTTAAGGCTGTTATGAGTTGCATCCTGTAGTCTGATTTACCTCTGTTCAGGAGCAGTTATGTCCCTTGATATCTTAATGGAGTGTCCTGCGCGTGCCTGTACCCATCGTCAACA
>JADBJO010005265.1:100000-107500 GCA_016801955.1 Conus betulinus
AATCAGCCACGTCTGACAGGGAATTAAGTACTTAGGTACTCTACCCGTGAGCTGACCAGGCACACCTGGACGTACAATGCACAACTTCCATAGGCCAGGTCCTTCCGTCCAGGTGATTGACTTTTCATCCCCGCCTGTAAGCTTCTTTGCTTGTCAGCAGGATTACAACAAAAAACAACACAAGATAGAACACAACACAACAAAACAAAACACAACAAAACAAAAAAAACAAAACAAAACAAAACAGGACAGGACAGGATAGGACAGGACAGGACAGGGCAGGCAGAACAGAACAGAACCAAACCAACCAACCCACCAACCAACCATCCAACCAACCAACCATCCAACCAACCAACCAAACACAAATAAGCAAACAAACAAACAATTCTACAACCGATTCCACATGATGGATGGAAGAAAGGAGTGCGGCCCAAGGTATAGACCCGTTGAATTTTGGTGTGGATCCGTGGTCCCGATCGAGTTCAACGGGCGGATTGAAGATCCGTTGGACCCTGGCCAAAGTCTGCGCTTTGCCCAGTGCCCGTGCAGCCTGACAGCGCTTCTGAAAACTGCAGAACGTGTCCCACCAACGTGGGACCGGTTTTCTGTCTTGACTGTACCTGCCATTGTTGCCCCCCCCCCCCCCCCCCCCCCCCCCCCCCCCCCCCCCCCCCCCCCCCCCTAAACTAAACTGAGAAGTTCACACCAAAATAAAAGGCAATCAGTTCTTTGGAAGTGTGAGAAGACAAATTTCGAGCATTTTTTGTTTGTTTGTGTCATGGTTTTCGACACTTTCCTGTTCTTCCTTTAGGAAAAATTTCTGTTGATAGTTTTGTAATTAATATGTGCGTTTTTGTTTTTCCTCTAACATAAGACTTTTGTGTAAACTGAGCTACATTTGGGTCAGACTTTGGCGTTTGGTAACAGTTGATGGTTCCAGTAATCAATAGAAAAGTTTCTGTTGATAGTTTTGTAATTAATATGTGTGTTGTTGTTTTTCCTCTAGCATAAGACTTTGTGTAAACTGAGCTACATTTTGGGTCAGACTTTGGCGTTTGGTAACAGTTGATGGTTCCAGTAATCAATAGAAAAATTTCTGTTGATAGTTTTGTAATTAATATGTGTGTTGTTGTTTTGTTTTTCCTCTAGCATAAGACTTTGTGTAAACTGAGCTACATTTGGATCAGACTTTGGCGTTTGGTAACAGTTGATGGTTCCAGGTAATAGGTACAGGTAATTCCAGTTTGCCAGCACCACCTGGGATCACGCATTATGGTGATAACAATTGTCATCATCATGTGATCAACCCTGATCCCGATTCTAAGAGCTTTGTGTGCTATTGATCTGTAATGATCACTGTCAGTACTAGAGGATCCTTCCTTACACAAGCCTTGTGTAAGCATGTATCAAGTGTCCAGACTGGATAGTTTTCTATCTAGGGTGAAAACGCTTGTCAAATAGGTATTGAAAGATGGAAACCTTTAAAAAACGCTAACAGCACGTGTTGAAAGATGATAACAATCTGGTTGCTCTCCCTTGGCAATGTATCTCACAACTGACCAATCAGAACCGCACTCAGTCAGGTGTGTGGCTGCTCAGTTCCCTTCCTCTTTTACTAGACACTCAGCACAATATAGCACCTTTTTTTTCCATTATTTTTTTGCTTTCATTTGCTTTATTCACCGACGCCGATTTCAGCGACAAATTCAATATCACAGAGTATCAACGCATTCAACACATAAAGGGCGACGAACTCCACGCAGTCGTGAACTTTAACTGCGCATGTTAACTACTGGCATTCTGGTACTACCAATCCTCTGTACAAATGAGAGAACTACAATGACCAACAAAAAAATGCAGACGCGTGTAAGTGAATGCTTCAGGTGGACTCTCTGTTTCGCACACAAGCAATGAAAGACAATCAACAAAAGGCAGAAAGCAGACACATAATACTATCAGACAAGACCCTATCCTCGCAGTCATCAATCTTCGTAACCTTGCACGTTATGGGCATATTACATCAGCGTGATTCCGTGCGCAGGATCGTTCTACAGGGAGGAGAGGAAAGAGATGCAAACAGAATCTGTGGATGGACAACATCGGAGACTGTTTTTTAACGTCTCTGCTCCAGGACAGAGGGGTCATGAGGTCCCTCACTGGCCTAACGTTCCTCTTGGCACTCTTCCAACCACTGCCAAATGACAATAGCAGTTCTGTCAACTAGTGCGACGAATGGAGTCTCACAGAAAGAGCTTTCTGGAACGACGAAGAGGCGGCAAAGGGGATAAGGGGTTCTGGGTAGCCTCTCCTCACGAGGCTGGCTAAAAATGTTTTCTTTTATATTTGATTGATTGATTTGTTTGTTTGTTAATATGTTCATTAATTTATCTACTAATTCATCTAATTCGTTTACATAGGCCTATTTTATTTGGTTATCACGTTGCTCGCTGTGTTCCCACTTGAGGATGCCCACTAAAACCTTTTGGACCCCCCACCCCCATCCCTTTTCTCGTACAACTGATCCGTACCCGGCTTTCTGCCTGAGTGACCGCCTGACAGACTTGATTAAAACACTTCGCTTAACGCACCACACAACTCACACCAACGCACGAAGGTTTAAAAAACACGAAGTCAGGGCCGGTAGATCCAGGCCAAAGTCGTCTCCCCTGTTTCAAACCGCTCCACGTGCGCAGCAGAACAGCGCATGTGTCGTCACGACTGTAACCTCGGTGCTTGTCGTCGATACGTCTGGAGTCCGCCTAAAGAAGACTGCTCCGCCCTTGAGGCCGTGGTGACTGATCGCAATCAATACACGCTGATTGATTAGTTCCCCTATTACGGCCTCGACGTCGGTGGGGGGGGGGGGGGGGGGGGGGGGGGGGGGGGGGGGGGGGGGGGGGGGGTGGGGGGGGGGGGGGGGGGGGGGGGGGGGGGGGGGGGGGGGGTGGGGGGGGGGGGGGGGGGGGGGGGGGTGGGGGGGGGGGGGGGCGGGGGGGGGGGGGGGGGGGAGGGGGGGGGGGGGGGGGGGGGGGGGGGGGGCGGGGGGGGGGGGGGGGCTGGATGCAAACTGGCGCCATGCATTGGAGGGGTTACGTCGACCGGAGGGAGGGGTGGTGTGGCGGGGGGGGGGGGGGATTTTGGGGGAGGGGGAGGCAGGGCACGGCAACTTCGCTTTCTATTGCCGGCTGTGACGTCATTGGATGCCTCGGTATCTGCCGGCAACTGGCAGCGTGCAGGTGTTCCGCTGTGGGCTTCTCCAGTCTGTCTGTCTGTCTCTGTCTGGTCTGTCTCTGTCTTCTTCTCTCTCTCACCTCTCTCCTCCCCCTGTGTCTCTCTGTCGTCTGTCTCTGAATGTCTATCTCTCTCATTCTGTGTCTGTCTCTGTCAGTGGGTCCGTCTGTCTGTCTCTGTGTCTGTCTGTCTAATGTCTGTCTGTCTGTATCTCTCTCTCTCTCTCTCTCTCTCTCTCATGCTGTATTGGGAAAGGAGGGTCGTTCTATTCCCCCCCCCCCCCCCCCACACAACACACACTCCCCACACAAACCCCTCCTTTTATCCCCGCCTTTATCCCGCCTCCTTTCACTTACTTCATGTGCTGGCAGATGTCGTGTGTATTGGATTCTCCTTCAGTTTGTTTGTTACTTGTTGCGACGGCCCATATCTGACATAAATCCAATCCTCAGAATCGTCCTACAGTGTTTATTATGTTTCCTGATGGCTTGTTTTTTGTTTCTTTCTTTTATTTACTCGTCTTTATTGGGGATACGCTGTAAATATAAACAGTCTCGTCCTCTGCTCATTTCCCTTCATTGAAAACATAGTCTCGCCTCTAATTGCTCTCTCATTCTCGTCTCCCTCTCCGGCTCTCTCCTCTCTCTCTCTCTCTCTCTCTCCTCCTCTCTCTCTCTGTCTACCCGCCGGCCTGCCGATCTGCCTCGTCTCCTTCTCCCCTCATCCCTCTCCTCCTCCCGTCTCTCCCCCTCCCCCTCCCTCCCTCCCCTCCCTCCCTCCCCTCTCCCCCTCTCCCCGCCTCCCTCCTCTCCCTCCTCTCCTCCCCCCTCTCCTCTCCCTCAATCCTCCTCCTCCTCGCCCCTCCCCCTCCTCCCCTCCCCCCCCCTCCCCCCTCCTCCCACCCCTCCCTCCCTCTTCCCCCCCCCCTCTCCGCCCGTCCCCCTCCCTTCCCTCACCCCCCTCTCCTGCCTCCTTCCCTCCCTCCCTCTCCCCTCTCCCCCCCCTCCTGTCCTCACCCCCCCGCCTCCCTCCCCCTCTCCCCCTCCCCTCCCCCCCCCCTCCCCCCCCCGTCGCCACCTCCCTCCCTTCCCCCTTTCTCTTCTACCCTCTCTCCCTCCCCCCCCCCCCCCACGCCCTCCCCCCCCCCCCCCTCCCCCGCCCCCACCTCCTCCCCCTCTCTCCTCCCCCTCTCGTCCTCTCTCCCCCCTCCCCTGCCCCCCCCCCCAACTCCTCCTTTTCCCTCCCTCCCCTCGCTCCCTCTCCTCGCCCCCCCCCCCCCCCCCCCCCCCCCCCCCCCCCCCCCCCTCTCTCCCCCCTCCTCCCCCCTCTCCCCTCCCTCTCCCCCCCCCCCCCCCCCCCCCCTATACTCCTCTATCTCTCCCTCTCCTCCTCCCCCCCCCCCCCCCTTCTGTCTCCACCCTCTCCCATCCCCCCCCCCCCCCCCCCTCCCCCCATCCCTCCCCCCCCCTGCCTCCTTCTCCCCCCCCCCCCCTCTCCCTCCCCCCCTCCCCTCCCCCCCCCACCCTCTCTCTCTCTCTCTCTCTCCTCACGTCTTTTGCTCCTTTCCTTTTTCAAACCCTTTATATCCTTTCCGTCTCCTCTCTCTCCTTTTTCCGCTTTATAAAACCCTCTACCTCCGCCTCCATCAGTTCAGCTTCACTCGCACCATCTTGCCTTGTGGACTTGTGGATGTTGAAATGAATTGCTGATGAAGGTCTGTCTGTCTTCTCTCTTTATATCCACCTCTCCTCTCTCTCTCTCTCTCTCTCTCTCTCTCTCTCTCTCTCCTCTCTCTCTCTCTTTCCCTCTCCTCCTCTCTCTCTCTCTCACTCTCCTTTCACTCTCTCTCTCACTCTCTCTCTTCTCTCTCACTCTCTCTTCTCTCCCTCCCTCCCCCCCCCCCTTCTCTCTCTCTCGCCTGTGGCCATCCTCCGTTGCCTCTCACTGCACCTGGCTGATGAAGTCAGCTGTTGATGGAGCTTTCACGAGGGTCTGAAAACTCCTCCGCCCGAGACCCAAGACGGGCAGGATGGAGCAGGAGAGAGAGAGAGAGAGAGAGAGAGAGAGAGAGAGAGAGGGTGGGTGGGTGGGTGGAGGGGGGGGGGTAAACGGGGAGGGAGCGACAGGGGGGAAAGTTGCAAACATCATTTACACAAGCGTCTTAAGTCTCACAGTTCAGCGTCGCTCTTTTTACACCTCCCCCCCCCCCCCCCTTTTTTTTTTTTTAAAGGGGCGGCGACGCGAAAAAAAACAAAAAGTTTCCCCCAAGTTTTACTAGGTCAGAGCGAGGAGGTGTGGAAAAGAGTTACAGAGTGCGCCAGTGAGAAAGCGTGTGACTGCAGAATTCTGCAAGCTGACACACTACACACACCACACATTGCAAAGCAACTCCTTTTGGATGCACCTTACAGACAGACGCGCTGGCACACACGTGTTCATATGTATTGGCGAGCCTGTCAGAACCGCGTTCACAGTGAACAGGAGGCTATGGACTGCATTGCTTCATGGATCTTACTGGCGTCTTGGAGTGTGATTTTTCACTTCAGACTTGATGGAAACCTTTGAGTTGACGCTGCTCCTACGGTTTAATTCCATTCACGTTGTTTGACGCCCAGCCGACCGCAAAGGGCCTCATGGGGGGCTGTCACCCCGTCGAAGTCAACTATCTCCACAGACGATTAAACAAACAAACAACAAAACAAACAAACAAAACCCAAAACCCGAAACAAACAAACACCGAAAAACCCCTCTATACACACAATCTTAAAACACGCAGGGATCTTAAAACACGCAGGAATTTCTTCAAATCTCTTTTCACTAAAATCTTCGATCAGATGAAGAATATTGATCTCTTTCACAAACTAAAGAATCACATCAGGTGGGACATCTCTGAGCAAGGGTTTCATGGAGTCTGCTGCAAAGTGTTTAGCCTATATCTGTCATTATGCAAGCCCCAGCACTCTATAGGAACATGATGGATAGCGAGAGGTACATGACATGGAATGCACCACGGAGCTCTTCTTCACCTTTTAAAAGACACGAGTATGTGTAAAAGTAGCGGCGTGAGTGCAATCTCTTTACGGTGCCTGTGGCAAATGGTAAAAACTCTTCAAAGTTTGGACGGATTTGGAAGAGTTTACTATATGTCTACGAGTTCCACTCCCGTTGCCACAAGTCTTTGAAATAAGTTTGAGCTTCAGGTTTCAAATTGCTGTGAGGGATGCTCGACTCTTTATTTGTGGTATCGTCGGCAGGCTGATCGACCACTTCATTGCTTGGAATGCCGGCATGACCTGGAACCCAGGCAAACAGTATGTTGTAACGATCGGACTTCGGAGAGGTGCAAAGTTCGAAGAAATTCAGCTGCTGAGGGCGCTTGAGGTTACGGACCAACAATGGCCTCCAAAGCAGAAAGGGATCCAGGAGAGAATGATGAAGTTCTCGCGAAATTGTAGTCGTAGGTCTTTAAGTGTAAATCTGAAAAGAAATGTCTTCATTTCAATTTTTTTTCGTTCACTTTTTTTTTTTGGAAAGCAAGAGACCAAACAGGAACGTACACTGCGATTCTCAATGCATGGCCTGTAAACGTTGCTTCATGGTGGTGCAGACACCTGTCATCTCATGGCCTTTTGTGAACGTCTGTGGTTTGATGTTTCCAACACCTGTGTTTACAAATATCATTGAATGTCAGTTCTGTTCTTTGACTGACTGCAAATGGACCAACTATTCGCGTACGTTTCCGCTATGTGTCTTTCTCCAAGCTCTCGAAAAAAAAAAAAAATGAAGACATGAATAGAAACTAAAACGGCGGTCGGGATGGAAAGCGCAGACCCTGGTAAAGGTTGAGCAGATCCTGAATCTGTCCACTGATCCGAATCCATTCCACAAATTCATACCAACATTTAACAGGACGCTTCCTTTTTTTTGACCAATCGTTTTCTTTTGACTCTGACGGCAATATCCAAAAAAAAAAAAAAAAAAAAAAATCGTTACATTTCATGTAGCTTTATCGCCTGATGTACTTTCGCAGATTTCTTTTTCAAAACATCGATATTACGAACAGATCATGTTTGCCCTTGCATCTTTAAGACGTTCAGGTCTGAAGTTTTACTTCAGGCTTTTTTTTTTTTTTTTTTTTTTTTTAGAGAATACCATATGGCGTCAATTACTGTACCAGATGACACATGTACAGGCAACGGAATTATGTCATAATTCTGAGAGTTTCTTCAGAGTTCCATAGAGGCCTACCCTTCCTGCAAATGCAGCGGG
>JADBJO010005265.1:115000-117500 GCA_016801955.1 Conus betulinus
GTAGGCCTAAGGACTCCGCGGTTCCTTTCAATGAAAAATAAGCAGTCTCATCGTTTCGATCGAGAGAGAGAGAGAGAGGGGGTGGGGTGGTGGAGGTGGTGGAGGAAGGGAATGCGGAGAGAGAGAGAGAGAGAGAGAGAGAGAGAGAGAGACAGACAGAGACAGAGAGACAGACAGACAGACAGACACAGAGAGACAGACAGACAGACAGAGACAGACAGACAGAAACAAACAGACAGAGACACAGATATGTTAGTCCAGACAGCACTAAACAGCGTGTACGACCTATGTATGTTCTGAGCTTTGACGAAAAGCCCAAGGAAAAAAGAATAATACATACACCACCAACGTTTCATTAAAACCTTAAGTAAAGAGTCCTAAGAACAACAACAACAGTTTCATTGTTATCGCACAGAAAAATGATACCCTGTGCTGAACACAAGAACCACCAGACTAACAGCACAATATAATTGTCTACCCCTTGTATGTACATCGATCCATACAATAAAAGCGAGACTGCTGACATGCTTAATAACGGTAGATAATACAGAAACTTTGCATTCTCTGCGTCTACTTTTGACACGAAAATGGTCAGTTTTACACGAATAGAAAAATCTCGTTTTATCAGTGTAGGCACCGTCGGATGCCTCTCTATATATGTCTGTCTCTGTCACTGTCTCTGTCATTGCCTCTGTCTGTCTCTGTCACTGTCTGTGTCACTGTCTCTGTCTGCCTGTCTCTGTCTCTGTTCTTTCTGTCTGTCTGTCTCCCTCTCTCTCTCTGTAGCGCGCGCGTGCACACACACACACACACACACACACACACACACACACACACACACACACACACACACACACACACACACACACACACACACACATTCGTTCGTTCGTTCTTCTCTCTCTCTCTCTCCTCTCTCTCTCTCTCTCTCTCTCTCTCCTCTCTCTCTCTATCCCCCACCCAGAAAGTTGTTCGTCCTCTCTCTCTCTGTCTCTCTCTCTTACCCTCCCTCTCTGTCTGTCTGTCTGTCTCCTCTGTCTGTCTCTCTCTCTGTCTCGTCTGTCTGTCCCTCTGTCTCTCTCTCTCTCTCTCTCTCTCTCTCTCTCTCTCTCTCTCTCTCCCTCTCCTCTCTTCCCCCTCTCTCTCTCTCTCTCTCTCTCTCTCCATCTCCCCTAACCAGAAAGTCTGTCTGTTCTGTCTCTCTCCTCTGTCTGTCTCTCTACTCAGTCCCTCTCTCTCTCTCTCTCTCTCTCTCTCTCTCTGTCTCTCTCTCTCTCTCTCCTCGCTCTCTGCTCTCTCTGTCTCTCTCACACACACTCTCTCACACGCTCACACACACTCACACACACACACACACACACACTTACACACACACACACACACACACACACGTCATTCACTGCCGGAACACATACGCTCAGATTTGCCCATGTACGCACATTTAGTTAAAGCACTTAACGTAACGTCGACCGAACACCGGCAAACCGTCAAAAAAAAAAAAAGAAGTTCTCAAACATCTTCATGGTCCTTATTCTCACTAATCACGCTTGGCAAGGGTTGCCTCAGAGTCAAGGGTATTCGCTGGCACTGCTGACAGGAGATTTCCTGGCAGTCGCTATTTTCCCAGTGCAGACATTCGTTGATTAAATCGTCCGTCCATAAAGGAAACTCTACGACGACAGACAGATCCGAACAGAAGTTGACTTGACTGTTCTCTCTCCGTATCTGTTTGTTCGTCGTCTTCCACAGCGTCAGCCAAGTTCCTACAATCCCACCTGAAAATGCGTTCGCAAAGTTCCTCGTCTAAACACTACAAGATAAGCGGTGCGACCTGAAAAGTTTTCCCCCGCCCAGGAAACGTATCCGGCGCGGTGAAAATAAATCCGACGAAAGTCCCAGACAACTGACGCAAAAAAAAAAAAAAAAGAAAAGAAAGAAAAGAAAAAGCAAGCGGCAAAAATATTGATCGCCAGTAAATGTAGATCGTGGTGAGATTGATGCTGTACCGCTTTTATTTCTCATCCTCTCAAAGAAAAAGAAGACAGTTTGATTTTAAAGAGAAAACAGCCCAAAAAGCGCCACAAAAGCGAAACACCAAACAACAAAAAACAAAAAAACAAAAAAAAACAAAAACAAAAAACAAAACAAAAACAAAAACAAAAAAACCCACGCAGGATGAAACGGTCAGTGTCCAACCCTGGACAATATTTACATTTTTCGTGGTATAGTCGCCAGAATGTACAACAACACAACAACAACAACAACAAACAACAAAAATAGGGCACGTTATGAATTGTAACGACAGAAAAAAAAAAACCAGAAGAGACAGAGGAAATGACGTGACAAGGACGACGAACAAACGGGACAACCCTGAGGAGAAAAGATATGCACCAGAGTCAGACAGAGCAATCCAAAGCAAAACAACTACTCTCTCCTCTTCCTCGCCCCCCCCCCCCCCCCCCCCCCCCCCCCACACACACACACACCCCTTTGTCAATAA
>JADBJO010005265.1:120000-125000 GCA_016801955.1 Conus betulinus
CCCTGGCGTTCTCTCCCCCCCCCCCCCCCCCCCCCAAACCCCAAGAGAAAATAGACAAAATATCTGATAATTTTTCTGTGTTCCAGATTTACCCACTGAATGTGTAGTTCCTCCCCGCCACCATCTTCTGCTCTTCTTCTTATTTATTTTTTTCTTTTACCTCCCCCCCCCTTTAAAAAAAACAACAACAACAACAACAACAAACTCTCGCGTGGTGCTTAGTGTGGTTGGCGTTGCACGTGGCACGCTGACAAAAAGCATTGCAAAAAAATCATAAATCCGAATGGACTGTGGTGTGGCGGCATGCCAAATAAAGTATATTGTAGTAAACTGTAAAAAGTTTGGCAAAGTAGCGCAGCGTAATGTAAAACAATGCGTTGTAATGTAATATAGTGCAAAGCAGCGCATTGGCAAGTTGTGTCCTGCGATGGAATGTACGCTAGTGCGAGGGAAGTAATGTAATGTAATGTAATGTAATGTAATGTAATGTAATGTAAAGTAATGTAAAGTAAAAAAAAAAAAAAAAGTGTAGCAAAGTGAAATACAGCGTGGTGTCATTGGAATGTAGTGTTGTGTAATCTAGTGTCTGCGTTACAGTTTAATGTAGTTTAATGCAAAGCAGTGCAATGTAATATGGTGTCATTCAGTTCAATGTTAGGTTCTATGTTCCAAAGCAACCCGATGCAATGTATTGTAATGCAGTGCAGCGAAATGTAATGTAATGCCGTGCCATGTAATGTACTCCAGTATGTGATGTAATACAACGCAGTGTAATGCATTGTAACATTCTCCAGTGTGTTTTCATATAATGCAACACTCTGCAATGTGGTGTAATGTAGGGTAGTGTAACGTAATGTGATGCAGTATAATGTAATGTAATGCTGTGCAATGTAATTTCGTAATGGTGTAAATGCAATGTAATATAATGTAACGCAATGCAGTGCAGTGTTATGCAATGCAATGTAATGTAACGCAATCCAGTGCAGTGTTATGCAATGCAATGTAATGTAACGCAATCCAGTGCAGTGTTATGCAGTGCAATGCAATGTAACGCAATGCAGTGCAGTGTTATGCAATGCAATGTAATGTAACGCAATCCAGTGCAGTGTCGAATCCCATCAGAGTCATGTGGGTTTTTTCTGCCCCGAACTGCTCCTACCCAGAGTTGAGTTTTTGCTGCGGACTCAGCTGGGAAGACTGGGACCACACAGTCCAGTTTCATCCACTTAATGGATGCGTTTCTGAGAGAGTGTTGCTCAATTTCCTGACCAACACTGCAGGTGCCTGTATTTCTCGGGCCTGGTTGACGCGGGATATATTATGAAAGGAAGCGTAGAGTACAGCCCTGTCAAGTAGTCTCAGACAAAATGGAAATCCGTAGCATCATTTAATCATCCTCAATCTCATCGATCAGCATTAAAAAAAAAAAAAAGTCTCACATTCTGTGGCCCTTGCCCTGCTCTCATGGTGACCTCAGTTTTCGATGTCCTCTCCACGTCTGTGGCCTTGGTTTGGTTCCGTCGGGGTCACCGGTATCGGCGAGTCCATGGGGGCTGTCGTTGGACGGACGTGGTGGCGCCCTCCAGAGGGAGAGCTCACTCACGCCGGCTCCGCGACTAAGCAATTATTGTCGTCAGTAGGGGCTTAGTACGTGGTGTCCTGCGTATGTTAGATCAGAACAGGCGCCACTGAACACCACCGAAGTGACTCGGCAGCAGTGCAGTGTCTCCTCCGGTGGGTTGCCTCTTGAGTAGTAGTACAACGTAATGTGATGCAAAGCAGTAGAACGCGTAGTTCTGGACTGTGAAATGCAGTGTTATGCAGTGGTGTATAATGACATGTAATGGAGTGCAATGTACTGTGAAGAAGCCCCCATACAAATAAATTTGATACAATATAATGTAACATGTAGTGTAATGTAATGTAGCTTGATGCAGTGCAGAGCAGTGTAGCATAACGCAGTGTAATGTAATGTCATGTTACGCAGCACAATGTGATATATAATACAGTGTAACACAGTGAAATGTAGTTTCACGTGGGTGTAGCCGAATGCAGTGTACTGTAGCGCAAAAGTAATGCAGTGTAATGTGATATGGGTTCAACGCGGTGTAATGCAATTCAACTCATTGTTATGTAGTGTAATGTAGCGTAATGTCAGGACACTGTGACGTGATGTAATGCACAGGAATGCGATTAGTGTAACAGAGCGATGTACTATAATGTCATGCACAGCAAAGTGAAGTGGAATATGGCGAGAGCGGTTCGTAACGTTCATCATTTATAGTTTCTCCCCCACCCCCCCTCCTTTCCTTCAGCCTTTCTCACTGTCAGCATGTTTCACCCATCTCCCCTCCCCCCTTTTTTTATTATCATTTTTGTTGTTGTGATTGTCGTGTGGTGGCGAGGCAGCGAAAGATCAGATGGTACGTCACAATGTCTGGTGCAGAAATAGCCAGCCTTCACCCTCACTTTCCATTACCGCGTGGTTTTATCTCATTTTCCTTGCTGCCGCCCGCTCCTCTTTTAATAACCCCCCCCCCCCCCCCCCCCCCCCCCCTTCCCTTTTAATGCCCCCTTTCCTACTCACCCCATTCCCCAGTCCCACCCCCACCTCCTCTTCGTGCCTTTTTCCTCCTCCTCACTCGTTCTCTAACGTGTCCCCCATCTACTCTTTCTCTTTCCAACCTTCCATTTCTCTGTTCCGCGGTGTCTGCGTTCTGGTCGCAGACTTTAGGCGTGTGTTTGGTTGTTGGCCCAGTGGTATAGCATAATAGTGGGTAGCGTGGTGTAATGTAGTGTGATGTGATGTGGTAACAGTGTGATGTGTGATGTTGATGTGGTGTAATGCAGTGTGATGTTGTGTATTGCAGTGTGATGTGATGTAACGCAGTGTGAAAGTGGTGTAAGGCAGTGTGATGTTGTGTAATGCGATGTGGTGTGGTGTAATGCAGTGTGATGTGGTGTAATGCGAAGTGGTGTGGTGTAATGCAGTATGGTGTGGTGTAATGCGATGTGTGGTGGTGTGGTGTAATGCAGTGTGATGTTGTGTAATGCGATGTGGTGTGGTGTGTGTAATGCAGTGTGTGTGGTGTGCAGTGTGATGTTGTGTAATGTGGTGTGGTGTAATGCAGTGTGATGTGGTGTGTAATGCGAAGTGGTGTGGTGTAATGCAGTGTGGTGTGGTGTAATGCGAAGTGGTGTGGTGTAATGCAGTGTGATGTGGTGTAATGCGATGTGGTGTGTTGTAATGCAGCATGATGTGGCGTAATGCGCATGTTGTGTGGTGTGGTGCAATGCAGTGTGATGTGGTGTAATGCAGTGTGATTTGTATGCAGTGTAATGCATGTGATGTGGTGTAATGTGGTGTGGTGTAACGCGTGTGATGTGGTGTAAATGTGATGTGATGCGGTGTGTATGCCATGTGGTGTGGTGTAATGCCATGTAATGCCAGTGTGGTGTGGTGCAATGCAGTGTGGTGTAGTGTGAGGTAAACATGGTGTGATGTAAAACACTCTGTGCTGTGCGATGGTGTAATGCAATTTAGTGTAATGCAGTATGCTGTGCGACGTAATGCAAGGTAATGCAGTATGGTGTAATGTAACACAGTTTAATGCCGTACAGTGTAATGTAATTTAGTGTGAAACAGTATAATGTGGTGTCATGCATTGCACTGTAACGTATTGTGATCCCTGGAATGTAATTAGGGTAACAGTACAATGTAACACGATGCAATGCGGTGCAAAATAATGTGGCGCAGTCCTGGCTGGTGAAATGCAGTGAAATGCAGTGGAATGTTATGTGATGTAAAGCAGTGCAATGTAATATGATGAACTCCAATGCAGTGTAATGTGGTGGAATGCAGCACATGTAATGTGGTGTAATGTAATGCATGCACATGTAATGTGGTGTAATGCAATAGATGCATGTCCAATGCAGTGTAATGTGTAATGCAGCACATGTAATGTAGTGTAATGCAGAGGCATGTCATGTAATGCAGTAGTGTAATATGATGTGGTGGATTGCAATGCAGCATAATGTAGTGGCATGTTATGTGAGGTAATGCACTGCAATGTAATGTGGTGGAATGCAACCCTGTGTAAAGCTGTGTAATGCTGTGGCATGTAATGTGATGCAATGCAGTGTAATGTGATGTGGTGGATTGCAATGCAGCATAATGTAGTGGCATGTTATGTGAGGTAATGCACTGCAATGTAATGTGGTGGAATGCAACCCTGTGTAAAGCTGTGTAATGCTGTGGCATGTAATGTGATGCAGTGCAGTGTAATATGATTTGGTGGATTGCAATGCAGCATAATGTAGTGGCATGTTATGTGAGGTAATGCACTGCAATGCAATGTGGTGGAATGCAACCCTGTATAAAGTTGTGTAATGCTGTGGCATGTAATGTGATGCAGTACAGTGCAAATTAATGTGAGACAGCTCCAGATAGTGAAAGCTAGTGTAATGCAGTGGTATATAATGAGATGCAATGAAGTGTAATGTTATGTGAAGAACTCCAATGCAAAGAAACAAAGTGGAATGACGTGCAGTGCAATGTAATGTATTGCAGGGGCATGTAATGTGATTCAGTGCAGTGCAATGTAATGTATTGCAGGGTCATGTAATGTTATTCAGTGCAGTGCAATGTAATGTATTGCAGGGGCATGTAATGTGATTCAGTGCAGTGCAATGTAATGTATTGCAGGGGCATGTAATGTGATTCAGTGCAGTGCAATGCAATGCATTGGTGTTCAATGAAATGCGTAATGCAGTTTGATGTAATGTGTCATAATACTGCACAATGTAGTTCAATGAAGTTTCTATGACAGGCAATAGTGGGATTCAAACTCGCGACATCAGTCTGACCAACAGTCGGTGCCCTACCACTGAACCAACAAAACACCCACCAAGGTCTCTGAATAAAACGCAGACATTGCACGGCAGAGAAACTAAACGGTGGGAGAAGTATGAATAGATGGGGGACAGTTTAGAGAACAAGT
>JADBJO010005265.1:137500-138638 GCA_016801955.1 Conus betulinus
GAAGCTGTGAAGAGTGTGAGTTTTCAGAGCTGGATTTCGCTCCAGACACATTGGCAGAGGGATGATGATTATGGAACCGGCTGTGTTGACTAGAATCGCACGTCACACTCAAGCCTTCCCACACTTTCAGCATCTGTTGAGTGCTCGGCATCACAGCCACACAGGCCGGCGTCCAATATTTCATCTTGGAGCCGAGCGTTTGCTTTCCCTCGCGCACAACTTTTCAGCCGAAAATGAAATGTAGGCTCTCTCTTCTCTCTCTCTCTCTCTCTCTCTCTCTCTCTCTCTCTCTCTCTCTCTCTCTCTCTCCTCTCTCCTCTCCTCTCTCCTCTCCTCTCTCCTCTCCCTCCTCCCTCCTCCCTCTCTCTCTCTCCCTCCCTCCCTCTCTCCTTTCACCCCTCTCCAACCCCTCGATGCACACACCCTCTCTGTGGTGGTCTTCCTCCCCCTCCCTCCTTCCTTCCTTCTCTCCTCTCTCTCCTCATCTCTCTCTCTCTCCTCTCTCCTCTCTCTCTCTCTCTCCTCCCGCGATTCCTCCACACCCCCTCCCCCATCTCTCTCTGTTTTCCTCTCTGTCTCTCTCCTCTCTGTCTGTCTCTCTCTCTTTCTCTCTGTGTCTTTCTCTCTCCATGTCTGTCTGTCTGTCTCTCTCTTTGTCTGTCTCGTTGTCTGTATTCCTCTATCTGTCTGGTCTGTCTCTTTCTTCTCCTGCGATATCCCTTCCCCCCCCCCCCTCTCTCTCTCTCTTTCTCCTTCCCCTCTGTTCCCTTTCTCTCGTGCCTCCCTCCCCTCCTCCCCTCCTCTCTCTTTTTTTTCCAGCCCCCCCCCCCCCCCCCCCTCTCTCTCTCTCTCTCTCTGTTTTCTATCACAGCCCTGAAGCTCCCGTGTCTGCGGAGGGCGTTATCTGCCTTGCCTCTGCTTTCAACATATCACACTTTACTGACGATCGAAGGGAAACTCCTCACCACTTTCCTCTCCCACACTTCCGCAAAATAAAGCACTGAGTCATCTCTCTCTCTCTCTCTCTCTCTCTCCGGTACCTCTCTCATCGCTCTCCCTCTCTCTCCCTCTCTCTCTCTCCTCTCTCTCTCATTGCATAACGTTTATAACTGTGAATCCCCATTCCCCTTTCTAAGGT
>JADBJO010005265.1:146746-156746 GCA_016801955.1 Conus betulinus
GGGCTGAGGTTGGGGGGGGGTGGGGGGGGTGGGGTTGGGGGGGTACCCAAAGACTAAAGAACAAAGAAAGCAAAGAAAAGGAAAGATCCGAGTGCGGAAAAAAAAAGAAAAAAAAAAAAAGAACCAGAACAAAAAACCAAAAACAAAACGAACCGGGTCCACTCAGTAACTGACGCGTTGACAATGGTTCGAGCGGTCATCTCAGGCTAGCAGGCCTACGGTGAAACTGGCAGTCAGCAGTCAGCAGTCAGCAGTCCCTTTTCTATCATGTTTGTTGCTCTGGAAAATGGCGGCGTAAATCATGATCGCATTTGCCCAGTTCCGGAAACTCTCCTGGCTAAGCCTCGCTCCAGTTTCCGCCGCCGCTGCATTCAACCTATCACTGGCTGGATGTCCTCCGTGGTTTACCTCACCCCCCTCCAAAGGCACCGTCATGCGTTCTCTCTCTCTCTACCTCCCTCCCCCCCCCCCTCTCTCTCTCTCTCTCTCTCTCTCTCTCTCCCGCTCTTCTCCCTTTCTCTCTCTCTCTCTGTCTCTCTCCCCCCCCGCTCTCCTCTCCCCCCTCTCTCTCCCCTCTCTCTCTCTCTCTCCCTCTCTCCCTCTCTCTCCCTCTCTCTCTCCCTCTCTCTCTCTCCCTCTCTCTCTCTCTCTGGGTGCAGCCACGCACGAACACAAACACGGACACCAAGACACGATCGAACACGCACCCATGCATGGGAACAAAATACGTAACACATGCCATCCACTGTGGTGCAGTTGGTTACCGCCCAGTGCTGCCAGGCTGGGAAGTCGTGGGTTCGGATCTAATAACAGAGAGAGAGAGAGAAGAGGGGGGGGGGGGGGGGGGGGAGGGGAGGGAGAGAGAGGGACAGGAAGAGTGTGGTGTGTGCGTGCGTGAGCATGTGCGTGCGTAAAAGCGTGTGTGTGTGCGTATGTGCGTGCGTGTGTGCGTGAGTGCGTGCGTGAGTGCGTGCGTGCGCGATGAGTGCGTGCGCGAGTGCTTGCATGCGCGCGTATGTGCGCGCGCGCGCGCGCGCGCGCGCGTGTGTGTGTGTGTGTGTTGAATTTTCATGTGCAGGGCGCATACGTGCGCGCGCATGTTTTTATGTATGTAGTTCATGTTTCTTACAACTATGTGAAATATGAAAAAAAAAAAAACAAAAAAACACCACCACCTTGCAACATGAATAATGTACCCCCATCTGGCAAGGTCCCAGGTCGGAACTTGGACAGTGTATCCCCAAATAACTGTGTTTTGAAAAATTCACCGTCTTCCTACTGAGCCTACAGAGAGCTCTACGTAGATCCTTGTCTGTTCTGTGAAAACATGCCATGTGCCTCTCTGTCTGTCTGTCTGTCTGTCTGTCTGTCTGTCTCTCCCTCTCTCTCTCTCTCTCTCTCTCTCTCTCTCTCTCTCTCTCACAGACACACACACACACACACACACACACACACACACACACACACACACACACACACACACACACACACCACAACAACAAGAAGAATCACGCGTGACGAATCCGAATTGAAATCTATTAAGTCCTGATGTTCAAAACAAAATGAGAAAACATAAAACGTCCGTGTTCGTCGTAACATAGAAGAATTGGAATATTTTATCAAGATATATGCATCAAAGTTTAACGAGAAATATTCATATTAGAACAACACCATACGCAATCAGATACCTTCATTTAGACCCTTTTCTCTGATACAAGAATATTTATGCCTCTTAGTTCAATTTTGTCAAAATCGGTCACACGATTGTGCCAGTTGGTTCATCAGACTTGTACAATGATACTTCAGTTTACGAGTCTGTAACCTTTTTTTTTGCCTTGTTTCAAATCTTATAAGCACTTTTTTTTTTTGTTTTTTTAATTGCTGTCCCAACCTCTGGCCGCCACCCATCAGAGAGCCAGTGCACTCACGCCGTCATTCCGACACCCCGTCCACAGCCACAGCCCGGTCGCCCCGCCGCAGCCCCGGCACCGGCAATCCACAGGGAGCAAGTCAATGTCAAGTCATCAAGAGGCAACCCACCGGAGGAGACACTGCACTGCTGCCGAGTCACTTCAGGTGGTGTTCAGTGGCGCCTGTTCTGATCTAACATACGCAGGACACCACCTACTAAGCCCCCTACTGACGACAATAATGCTTAGTCGCGGAGCCGGCGTGAGTGAGCTCTCCCTCCGGAGGCGCCACCACGTCCGTCCACGACATCCCCCCATGGACTCGCGCCGATACCGGTGACCCGGGACGGAGCCAAAACAGGCCACCACAGACGTGGAGAGGACATCGAAAATTGAGGTCACCATGAGAGCAGGGCATGAAGGGCCTGGTTGGTGCGGATGATGGGAGCCACTGCTATCAGAAAGGATGAAGGGTTCTCAAGTGGAAATGAGGAAACGCGCTGTGTGGGTTCTTGTACCCAACAGTCTTTTCAGAAGCAAAAACGAGTCCGCAAACAACCTCAACTCTGGGATAGGTAGCCGTTCGGGGTCTAGGCAGGAACCCACAGGTGCCCACAACATGACTACGTTCTGATGTGGTGATGACGAACCCACGACCTCCCAGGCCGTTATCCCAGCCGGGGGGATGTCCGCGTCATGACGCTAACCACTGCTGCGCCACGCGCTTGGTCAAATCTTATAAGCCCTTTTTTACCATTATTCCAATGTTGCATTAACAACATCATATTGCGGTGATTCTTTCACTTCTGTTCCCCATCGTATCATTCTGTCGGCTCTCTGCTGTGTGAAATCACTTATACAGGCTTAAAAACCGCTAGCAGTGGGCATTTTGCTCTCTGGTAGTGTGTGAATTGAATCCGCAAAGAGTCATACTATAATCAGTTCTATTTGCACAGTTTGGTACTGTTAAATCACCACCAGCCAATATATGTGTCCGCTTCAATTACGCTACTGGGGTATGTGGATACATCAGCCTTCTATGCCTATGCGACACAGAGAAAGTTGGGTTGTGGATCACACAACCATATCAGCAAAGTGTCCTCGTCAGTCAGCTGTGCGTTTGGTATAGGAATCCGTACTACGAGTTCTGGGGAGTGGGGGGCACTGCTCGTTCTCCTATCCACATACGTACGTGAACCGGGACATCAGCCACGGGATGATAATGCCCGTGGGGTCCCTTAGCTTCTGCTGGGTATGGTTCAGATCACATTAGCCAAATTGGTCCTCCAATTAGCTCTCGGGTTCTGATGAATCACATTACCAAACTTAGAGAGTGGGTATCGGCCGAAGATACCAATGAGCTCCTGTATGTTGCTCACGTTAGGCCAGACAGAGCCTGTCGCGGGTGCAGGTAGCGGTTTTCTGTGGGGAACGTGGTTCGGACTATTAGGGCGGGCCGCGCTCATGCTTGTCCGAGGCAATCAGGGCGACTGCTGGGCACGTGAAACACCCAGCCGATAGCACACGAGTCGAAGCGATTGCCGGAAAAAATGAATGATCTCGCTGGTACGGGATCTATACCTAACGGAAGGACCCTCAATCACCGCTTGCGCACACTAGACTCAGTATAGATCGCAAAACAGGAAGTGCCGTTCTTGGGGGGCTGTGTAGTGAAGTTGGCGGGGGGGGTTTAGAGTGAATGTTGGTCCGTGGGTGGGTGTGGGGCGGACGACCGAGGAGGGGTGAACGTAAGAGGAGAGAGAGAGAGGAGCAAGAGAGCATGGTCAGGAGGGAGAGAGAGAGAAAAAAAATGCGTACCAAAACTACAAGACGAGCCGACCGACGCCGGAGTGGGGGAGAGGGATGAGGGAGTGGCATGATACGACATAGTTGTAGAGATATGAGTGGGAGAGAGTCTAGAGACAGTGCGGGAGAGAGAGGGGGGAGACTGAGGGCGAGACTATAAGACAGTAGCTGACGGACTACATAAACCAAATGCAGAATACAAAGAGAAAACAATACACACAGCCCAGACGATGGAGTATAAGAGGTAGAGATTTGTGAAGAGCCATAGTAAGCGATAAAGAGACGAATAGGAGAGATACAGCTAACCGTAAGAGCGGAAGAGAGAAACAAGAAGGCTTGGCCCAAGCAGAGAGACAATACACAAAATCAGAACAGAGAAACGAAAGACGACAGAGAGATAAACTTAAAGTAAGCGCGCTCGTACTCCGAGTAAAGATTAGTGGAGATGTGTGAACACACCCAACCAACCCAACACACCACCACACGACCACACACACACCGCACAAGCACACCCAACACACACACCACTGCACACAACCCAAGACGCAGCAGCATACAGCACAGACAGTGCTGCACAGAAGACCGAGCAGACAGAACATACACCGGAGCGAGCCGATACAAGAAAGGGCGGAAAAGAAGAAGACACTAAACAGGGGTTAGTAGCACGAACGTGAGCGAAAAAATGAGGGCAATAGGTGGAAGCAAGGAGGAGGAATAGTGGGCGCCATAAGAGGAGAAACGAGGGGACGTGGAACCAGAGAGAAAGGAAGGGGCACGGAAGGGGCCGCAAAGGGGAATGAGAGAGAAGAGAGGAAGGGGGACAAGGAAGGACGGAGGAAGACTTAGAACATTGACAAAAGGAACAAGATTTGGAACAACAACTAACGAGCATGATGGCTTCATGTTCAGTTCGGCCGTAGATCAGGTGATTTAGCACTGCGTAATCATAGTTTGCGTACAGAGCTCGGTGGATTTTTAGCACTGGAGCATCTGATAAATTAGGCGCAAGGTGACCTCATTGGCATGGCGGGTTCCAGGAAATTCTACAGATCTAGAAGATGATGTGTGTGAAGTTAATAAAGTGTGTGTTGTGTGTTGGTTGTATATGTGTGGGTGTGTCTGTGGGGGGGTTGTAGCCGTGTGTCTTGTCAGGACAAACACACTATGTTTACAGATCGACAGTCAATGGTTCAGTCCTGTCCAAATCAATGTAGTTTGCTAATTGTGATGTGGATGATAGTAGTATAGTTTTGTGTGTATAGGTGTGGTGTTTTGTGGTGATGTGAAGAATCTATAGAGTGGTGGCCCACCGGGCGGGCTGTGTGTATTGAGTGTGTGTGCATGTTGAAAGTTATCAGAGAGAGGGGGGGAAGAGGGGTGGAACAAAAGCAGACGCAGGACAGAACATACACACAGAGGCAGAGATAATAAGATTGGAATACTCATGTGCGCCGATTGGACAATCCCTCCTCCTTAGTACTGTTCTCGTGGGGAACTGTGCAGAGAGTTGGGGTGGTTGAGAAGAAGGAGCTTTGGGGGGCGGAGGTTGTGACGTTGGGAGGGGCTGGGTGGAGGGGGGTGGGGGGGGCGCGGATGGTTTGATAGGGGGAAGGGGCTGAAGGCATGATGAAGTGCCCTTGTTATTGTGGAGTGTGCAAGATGAAATCAACCGAATCAATTTTGAAGTGCACATACCGTGGCAGTCAATGCTAAAGTCGGCCACACACGCACGCCCACACACACACCCCACACACAAACACCCAACACACCACACACGACACACACGCCACCACACGCCACAAACACACCACAAAAAACACCACACACACACGCATCGGAACACACCCACGCGCGCGCCGCGCGGCACGTCACGCACCACACACACGAGCACACCACACAACACACAGCACACACCACACACACACACACACACACTTCGGGTGCCAGGCTGCAAGAGCTAATAGTCTCTACTACTGATTGGAAACGCGTGTAGCCAGTTAGCAGCAAAGCCAAAACAAACACTTCCGCTCAGGGTTAAAGAACACACCCCATGAAAGACTGACAGGAACTTAAAGGAAGCATCAAAGGAGTAGGACAGGTCGTCGAGTGGTTGGGGGGGGAGGGAGTGTCAGGGGGGGGGGGGGGGGGTGGCGGGTGAGCTCCCCCCCCACCAGCAGGGGGGGGGGGGGGGGGGGAGGGGGGGGGGGAGGCGAATAAGGGGGGGAGGGAAAAAGAAAAATATAACTTCGGGGTTTGCTGGAGGGCACAGCACGAGATGGCAGAGATGGAGGCGGATTGGAACAAAACTGGGGGCAGACGGTGCGATGCCAGGTCCATTCGCAATTGGTGTCAGTGTCTGTTTCGAAAATCCAATTCCACCGCTTGTCACAGAGGTATTTATTGCCATTCATTTGACTGGCTCACTTTAACGTGCTGGGTTCGGTCTGGTGGGTATCAGTTTGTAGAGTGTTAGCCACGTTCCCCGAACGCCTACGATCGTCCGGTGTTGTGTGATGGCTTGTTCGTGTGTGGTTTTCTGTGTGTTGTGTTGTGTGGTGTGTGTGCGTGTGTGTGGTGTGTGTATAATATATATTATAATATATATATATTATACCTCATAAGTGCACGCGGCGTCACAGGGACACCCAACACACCACCACCCACACACACCCACACAACACACCACCAACACACACAAACGATGTGCGTGCGTGCATATATATATATATATATATATATTAATATTATATATAAAATAGATATAGATATAATTCATGATATGGATATGCACGCACGCAGGATGACACACACACCACACACACACACAACACACACACACACACACAAAAACACACAAACACACACACGGTCATGTGTGTGTGTCCGTGCGTGCGATGCATAATATATATATACTATATGCACGCACGCATGGACACACACCACACAAACACACCACACAATATATATATATATATATTATAATGTGTGTGTGGTGTGTGTGTGTGTGTGTGTGGTGTGTGGTGTGTGTGTTTGTGTGTGTGTGTGTGTTTGTTGTGTTGTTTCGTGCGTGACGCGCGCGCGCGTGTGTGTATGTGGATCCCTGTTCCGTGTTTTAATCATAAGGGTTACGTCTATAGGGGAAAACCTCGTCGGGCGGGAGGGAAAAGAGAAAAAAAGACAAGGTAGGTTTTCGAAACATGTGGGTAAGGTAATGTGCTCTAAGTGCCTATGCCAGCCGACCGGCAAAGGGCCATAGCAGGACTGCGACCGCGTTCTTCAACCACCACCCTCCTCCTCCTCCCTCCAGACCTCTTCGAGGGTGAGAGAAAGGTAGACAGACGATCGTAGGAGTGAGGGTAAGATGACGAGGGAAGGGGGTGGAGGGGGGAGGGAAAGGAAAAAAAAGATGGGGGTGGAGGGGTTGGAGGGGGGGGGGGGGGGGCTGAGAGAGAGAAGGGGTAGACGATGTTGGAGGCGCGCAGCTTCAAATGGAGAGACAGCAGACAGAAAATCACTATGATGTCTAGCAGCCAGAGCAGAAGGTGGAGGTGAAGGGGGGGGGGGGGGATGGGGGGAGGGGCCGAGGATGAAAGGATCTAGAAGACTATAGTAGCGCTACCGGGTATGTTGGGGAGGGAGAGAGGGGGGTGGCAGGTTTATCAAAGTAGGGGTGGGGGGTGTGAAAGGGCAGACCGACTGTTGAGTGTGCAGGGGATGCAGCAGTAGGGAGGGTGAGGAGTGAGGGAGGTGTGTGGTGGGTTGTGTGTGTGTGTGTGTGTGTTGGGTGGGGGGGGTTCTGTCATCCAGAATGGTGTGTTCAGTCAGACGACCGTAGGATATCCTGAAGGACGTTAAGTGAAAAAGAAGGGGGGTTGGGGTGTCGGGGTGGTTATTAGAGGAGTGAAGGTGAGTACACAGGGTAGACGACTGCATGTAGAATGGAGGGTGGTATTTAGAAGGAAGGGAGATAGGTACAGGGAAGGCCGAGCCGGAACAGTCAGCTGGTGAGAGCGCCGGGGCGCGGACTTGTAACGACGGATCTTGGTGATCCTGGGGTTTTGCGGGTTCGAATCTCCACCGGGCCGTGTCGGTACAGGGGGATTTTTCCCTCGGAGTTAACATTAGTTCTGACTCCATTCTACCGTACAGTCCTTCGAATGAGAATTATATAACCGGGCAGGGTTCGTGTGTGTGAAACGCACGCATATCTTGCACACATCGTAAAATCCCATCACCAACGTTTCGGAGGAGGAGGCCAGTTTGGCTGTTGGTATGGATGACACGTTACACATTAGCATGCACCTGTGGAGATACGGAAGTACGAAAGAATCGAAGGAGTAATAAATTGAGTGAACCGTGAAAAAGGTATGAACGATATTGACTTACTGTATGAAACGGAGGAACGAACGAAACGACCTGAATGAAGCGCCAGCTGGCAGCTCTTTGGTCAGGTCGGATGACTATATAGGTAGGCAGCCCGTGGTGTAAACGAGTGTGTGATTGTAAGAGCTTAGAGCTTGGTCCTCTCTAGCCGAGAATAGGCGATGTTGTTGAGTAACGTTTTTATGATTATTATTATTAACAGGTTTTAGGGAAAAAAAAACTAGGCGTGTTGTGTGTGTGGGCTGGATATTAGTCGGTGGTAGGCAGCCCTGTGTCCCGTGTGTGTGATCGAGAGAGAGATTGTAAGGCGCTTAGAGGATGAGAGGTGAGAAGGAGGAGAGGAGGAGAGGGCGACCATTGATAGAGTTTTTAAGAATTAGGAGACAGATTGGAGCAGAGTAAAGGGAGGGACGAGAAACAAAAAATCGTGTGAGGTGGAGGGGATGTGTGTGTGGACGATGTCACTGTGGAGAAGAGAATAGGTGGAGAGGAGAGTCCGGATACGTGGAGAGGAGTGCGACGAGAGGAGGAGCATCAGGAGAGCCGAAGAGATGGAGAGAGACAATAGAGACAGAGGGACCTAGGAGGGGAGAGCGACTGAGGCGGGCGAGCGGAGACCGGATACGAGAGGATCTACAAACGGACAGAGGCAGAGGCTCTTGAGATGAAGCATAGATAACTTACATAACCTAGGTACACTGAGTCATTACAATGGGTCCCAGCCCACTCAACCGCAGCACGCGATGATGGTTTATATTGTGGAACACGGGGATAATTACCTGGAGTCGATTGCCGCTCGCTCTCTTCATCGTCGTATTCGTGATGGCCCAGGACCGCCCGCCAGACTGGCCAGCCCCAGCAATGCTCGGTCGAACCCCCCACAAGCACTCCCCCGCCCCCTTGCTCGAAAAACTGTCAATTTGCATGTACGTCGGCATCGCTCTGAGTTTTCATTGTTATTGCTGGCCAACCACTTGCCTCTAGCACGAACACCTTCAACCCCTCCACAAGACCTCCCCGTCCCCCCACGCCTCCTTCGATCCAAATATGTTCATGTTGTGGTATGAGCTAGTGTGCCCTCCCCCCCCCCCCATCCACCACCCCGCCCAGTCCTCTCTCAAACAGATGCAACTCTCTAGTCTCGCTCATCTCTCACTCAATCACTCCACTCACTCACTCGTTTCACAACCATCCCCCCATCCACCCACGCAAGGCTGACCGCAGTAGCAACGCCCACACAACACACACACACACACCACACACCAACCAAACACAACACACACACACACACCACAACACACACGATTGTGTACGCACAACAACACACACCGCAACACGCACACACACAAACGCACAACACACACACACAACACCACCACACATGCGCCAACAATACGCCCCCCTCCTCCCCCGCACCCAAGAAGTCTACATAATTATATCAAAAACTGAATAATAAAAAAAATGATCGATTTCTTCCACACACAATATGTGTCTGCCAACGAAACTAGTTTCCCATTATAGTAAAACGACCCCCGTGCGGGTCCCCCCCCCCCCCCCAACCTCCCCTCACCCCACCCCTCGACGCTAAACCTGCATGAGTCAGCAAGAGGAAGAAGTAGAACTTGAAAAAATGAAAAGAAACGGGGAACAGGCCCAGAAGCACAGAAGAGAGACCTGACCCCCTGCAAGACAACAAACCAGGCGGACGACCGAGCGGGGGGGGGGTCAGTACAGTCTTTCCCTCTCGCCTTGTTCCCCCTTCCCCGGCCCCTGCGGCCCGAGCCTGGGCCCCCCAAGCGAACCACACCCCCCCCCCCCCCCCCCCCCCCCCACAACGAGGAGACCCAACCGGCAAACCCCCACCCCCCCCGCGCCCCCCCCCGCCCCCCGCCCCGCCCCCG
>JADBJO010005265.1:166746-167791 GCA_016801955.1 Conus betulinus
GTTCCACTGTCCCCCTGACGTCACCAGATTCATTCTCAGTGTCCATCATTTTGTTTTTGTGATATATTGAAGCTTCTTCAGTTTTGGAATGGCAAGATTTCTTACCAGCGTGCGTCGTTTTCTTCGTAGCAAGTTTACGTGAATCCGACCCCTTCTTTGTCCAGATCTCCGGTTTTAAACTTGGCAGGCCGGAGTGTCTCTTCGTGGAGCGGGGTGGTGTGTTGTCCATACTGGAATCTGCTTGCCTTTGCCGGTCCTGGCGCCCCGAACAGAAATACTCCTGTTGAGTTGGCACTGGTTTCCATGCTGGCGACTGCCTCAGTCAGCAAAGCGCTGGTCTCTCTATCATGCCTACCGTGCGCTCAGAAAAGCCGTGACTCGAAGCGGAACGTGGCATATGTGTCGTCACACTCTCCGAATCTTGGTCAATCTTTGCAGTGTTACACGGGTCCGACCTGCCCACCTTTCTTGACCGACTGCTCTGTTTGGCATAGGACCCGCTGAAGCACTGTCGTCAGCTGTGTTCACAGCACCACTTGAGACGAAATGTGCCGAAGAAAGGAAAGAATGTCGCACTTGTCCCAAAAGCTCAACGGTTGTCAATACTTTCGGAATTCTTTGACACCGGGGCCAACCGAAAAGAATGCGGGGCTGAGGTGGGAGAAGTTGAAAGCATGTCTGAGGACCGCATTAAGCGTTTGACTGCTGGTGCCCCACGGTCGGCCCAGCGGCACGGTCAGTGAGCGTGGAAGTATTAGACACTGCAGGTCAAGAGCGCAGGACGCTAATGACTCCTCCGAGTTCATCCTTAGCTAATTTAACAGCAGCACTCGTGCCTGCAGTTGAGGCCCGGCCCCCACTGACGATAATCCTTCGGTCATTGCCCTAGATGGTCACGATAGCCCGCGTTCACGCCGTCACCGTCAGAGGCAGACGGGTCACGCATGTCATGCGCGTACGAAGGAACCAGTTCCATGATACCAGCCCACGGTAGAAAGGGAAGACAATTCAGCTCCCGGATGGTTCGGTCCATTGAAGGGAAAGT
>JADBJO010005266.1:0-2500 GCA_016801955.1 Conus betulinus
TTGTGCCAGCTGGTGTCCCTCAAGGCTCTGTTCTAGGTCCACTTTTATTTCTAATTTACATAAACGATATTGTAATGAACCTAGAATCTATCATTAAACTTTTTGCAGATGACACAAGCATATCTCTTTCACTTCCAAATCCCATTACACGAGCTGAAATTTTAAATTCTGACTTGGAAAAAATAAAGACATGGGCAACCACCTGGAAAGTTAACTTCAATAAAGGTAAAACTGACTTGCTTAATTTTAAGAAAAACAACTTGCCCATTTACTCCCTTAGGTTTGCTGACACAATTCTTCAGGAAGCTGAATACCACAAGCATTTAGGTTTGATAATCCAGAACAACTGCAAATGGGAAATGCACATTGCCAACATTATTTCTAAAGTAACACCACTAATTTCTTGCCTTAAACATTACAAATACAAACTATCAAGAAAGTCTCTAGAAACTATGTACAAAAGCTTTGTATTACCTCACTTTGATTACGCAGACGTCATATGGGACAACTGTAGTAAAAACCTCGCAGAAAAATTAGAAGATCTCCACCTTGATGCTTTACGAACAATTGTTGGTTGTTCCCGGGGATGTAGTCATTCAAAATTATATCATGAATCAGGTTTCAGTTCACTTGAAGAACGGCGAAAAAGACACAAACTAATTTTCTATCACAAAATTGTATATGGAAACAGCCCCGATTATTTAGGTTATCTCCTACCCCCACTAGTGTCTTCTGTGAATCCGTATCATCGTCGCAGGTTAGGTGATCGTTCTGTGCCTCGGTGTAAAACTGAACTGTATTCTAACTCTTTTTTCCCATCAAGCACTCGTCTCTGGAACAGTCTTCTTCCCGAATCTGTCCAGTCTAATTCTTCTATCAGCGCATTGAAACGTTACTTGTCTAGAGATGATGCTTGTGTTCCATCATATTTTTATCATGGCTGCAGAAAACTACAGACCTCACATGCTTGTCTTCGACTTGGTATGAGCAACCTTAACCACGATCTTTATCGTCGTCATCTTTTGCTAATCCTTCATGTGCTTGTGGTTACCCTACGGAAACTGCCGAACACTTTTTACTGCATTGCCCTCGGTTTGCCGACATTAGATTTATTACAATTTCTCCCTCCCCCCGCAAATTACCAGAACATTAATACACTTCTTTCAGGCTGCAGTACCCTAACAATTAAAGAAAATGTACATCTGTTCTCTGTAGTTCATGACTTTTTGCTCAAGAGCGACAGGATTAAGTAAAAAAAAATAAAAAAATAAATAAAATAAAATAAATAAATAAAATAATGAATAAATAAATAAATCACGACGCTCAAAATCTCGCCATATGTAATATGCTTGTCGGTATAGCGCCCGCTATTTGCTACTGTGACAGTATGTTCTGTATTGATTGTATTTGTCAGTGTTTGCTGAAAATAAAACCTTGTTTAAAACAAGTCAGAAGAAGAGAACGCCGTAAAGCTCAGTAGTTGTGTCAGGTCATGAGATAATTTGGTTTAAAACAAATCAACACACACACACACACACACACACACACACACACACACACACACACACACACACACATACACACACACACACACACACGCACGCACGCACACGCCATTGCCACCACCACCACCACCACCACCACCACACCACCAATTCGAAACAACAAGATGATTCATTTGGATGCGACAAGTACACGATTTTTTTTAATCACTGTCAGATTAAGCAGTAGTATGTTTCTTACTTGATTATGTCATTCTCCGTTGGTTTGATTGCCTTTGTTGTTCTTTCATAGTTTCTTCATTGCGTATGGCTTGTTTGTCCGTTGTTTTTGTTGTTGTTGCTGTTGTTGTTGCTGTTGTTGTTTTGTTGTTGTTGTTGTTCTGTGTTCGAAGTTGTTGGCTGATAATATTCTCTGCTGTGAGAATGAATAAATAATATATGTTAATTTCAGTGTATGATTGCACTAATGTACTAAAAATGTCATTGCTGCTGCTGCTGCTGCTGTTCTCTGTCTGTCTGTCTCTCTGTATGTTTGTCTGTCTGTCTGTCTGTGTGTCCTCTCTCTCCTCTCTCTCTCTCTCTCTCACTCTCTCTCCCCCTTCTCTCTTTCTGCCCAATCTCTCTCTCTCTCTCTCTCTCTCTCTCTCTCTCTCTCTCTCTCTCTCTGCCCTCCCTTCCTCTCTCCCTCTCTGTCACTCCGCCCTCCCTCTCTTTCTTGCCATGTCTCTCCCCCTCACTCTCTGTCTCCCTCTCTGTCTCCCTGCCCCCTCTTTCTCTCTTCTCTCTCTCTCTCTCCCTTTTTTCTCACCCCTTTCTCTTCCCCCCCCCCCTTTCTTTCTTTAACCTTTTCTCTCTCCCCCTCTTTTTACTCCCCCCTCCCCGCTCCTCTCCTCCCTCTCTCTCTCCCCCTCTCTCTCCTATCCCTATCTTTCACCCCCTCTCTCTTCTTCTGTTACCGCTTTCTCACTCTCTGTTTACTCTCTCACCCCCTCTGCCCG
>JADBJO010005266.1:10000-20000 GCA_016801955.1 Conus betulinus
GTGTGTGTGTGTGTATACGAGTGTGTGTGTGTGTGTGTGTGTGAGTGTGTGTGTGTGTGTGTGTTGTGTGTGTGTGTGTGTGTGTGTGTGTGTGTGTGTATACGAGTGTGTGTGTGTGTGTGTGTGTGTGTGTGTGTGTGTGTGTGTGTGTGTGTGTGTGTGAGGAAGGAAGAGCTGGCGCTGTGGTGGATGGAGCAGCTGTATCATGTCTGTAGAAAAGTAATGTTGAGACGTGTCACGTCGTTCTGCACACAGCGACCCGATGTCACGATAGTGTCGTCACACTCGTGGCTGTTCTGTCAGCCGAACAGCCCCCCTCCCTCGTTTTCCCCCCTCCACCCCCCCCCCCCCCCCCCCCCCCTCTGTTCAGGGTCGTCTCCTCCTAAACCTCTAAGTCCCCTTCCTCCCCTTGCCCTCAACACACACACACATACACACACACCCACACACACACACACACCACACACACACACACACACACACACACACACGCATGCACGCACGCACGCATGCACACACACACACACACACACCACACACACACACACACACACACACACCGCATGCACGCACGCACATACACATTCACACACACACACACACACACACACACACACACACACACACACACACACACACACACACACACACACACTCACTCACTCACTCACACTCACACACATACACACCCCTTCCTTTCCCAGCGCTTCTCTTCCTCCATTCCCGTTGTCAGTTATTGTCATGTAATAAACAAGTATGTAAGAAAGTATGTGGACATCCAAGAGCAAACTCGTCAGTTTCGCCTTATACTGGCAAAACGGAAATTGGCATCTGTACAGACAATGTCACTGAGGATTAGTTTTTCGAGCACCCTCCCCCCACCCCCACCCCCCCATCTTCATTCCCTCCGGAAATTTTCACTATTTATGCGCGTCATGGTGCCGTGCCGTTGATAAATAGAGGATGATGATGATGATTTAGTTTTTGATTATGATGATGTTGGATGATGATGTCGGTGATGAGGATGATCAGGAGGAGGGGGAGGAGGAGGGGGGAAGAGCAGGAGGAGGAGGAGGAGGGGAGGAGGAGGAAGATCTGTTTGTCTGTCTGTCTGTCCTGTCTGTCATACTGATGATTCTTAATCTCTCTCTCTCTCTCTCTCTCTCTCTCTCTTCTCTCTCTCTCTCTCCTTTCCCCCCCCCCCCCCCCCCCCAATCGGTTTATACTGATGATTCTTACAATCTCTCTCTTTCTCTGATGATGTATGATTCTCTCTCTCTCTCTCATCTCTCTCCTCTCCTCCTCTCCTCTCTCTCTGTCTCTCTCACTCTCTCTGATGTTTTGATACTCATGATTCATAATCTCTCTCTCTCTCTCTGAATCTCTCTCCCTCTCTCTCTCTCTCTCTCTCTCTCGCCTCTCCCCTCTCTCTCTCATCTCTCCTCTCTCTCTCTCTGATGTTGGATATTATGACTCTCTCTCTCTCTCTCTCTCTCTTCTCTCTCTGTGAGTTGATATCATGACTCTCCTCCTCCTCTCTCCTCTCCTCTCTCCTCTCCTCATCTCTCTCTCTCTCTCTCTCCGCTCTCCTCTCTCTCCTCTCTCTGTCTCTGTCCCTCTGTCCTCCTGTCTCTCTCCGCGTCTCCTCTCCCTCCCTCCCCTCCCTTCTCCCCTCAAATGTCTCTCTCTCTGTCTCTGTCTCTGACTCTCCGTCTGTCTGTGTCTGTGTGTGTGTGTCTCTCTCCTCCTCAAAACTCCTCTCGGTTTCCCTCTTCTCCCCCCCATTCTCCAACAGTCCAAAAGAATGTAATTCATTCCCTTCTCCCTGGGCGGCAGATACTTCACTGCTGTCCGTTACCCAGTGCTAACCCCACAGCGCGCTCAGAGCAGCAACGACCCGCTTATCATGGGTCAGACATACAGCGCGTTGTTGACAACACCGCCACAGAGCAGAGCAGCAATGATCCCCCGCTTAGCATGGGTCAAGACATGTCACGGCGTTGTGAACAACACCGCCACAGAGCTCAGCACAACCCACTTATCATGGGTCAGACATGTCGGCGTTGTTGACAAACACCGCCACAGAGCTCAGCAACGACCACATTATCATGGGTCAGACATGTCGGCGTTGTTGACAAACACCGCCACAGAGCTCAGCAACGACCCACTTATCATGGGTCAGACATGTCGGCGTTGTTGACAACACCGCCACAGAGCTCAGCAACGAACCACTTATCATGGGTCAGACATGTCGGCGTTGTTGACAACACCGCCACAGAGCAGAGCAGCAACGACCCGCTTAGCATGGGTCAGACATGTCGGCGTTGTTGACAACACCGCCACAGAGCTCAGCAACGACCCACTTATCATGGGTCAGACATGTCGGCGTTGTTGACAACACCGCCACAGAGCAGAGCAGCAATGACCCGCTTAGCATGGGTCAGACATGTCGGCGTTGTTGACAAACACCGCCACAGAGCTCAGCAACGACCCACTTATCATGGGTCAGACATGTCGGCGTTGTTGACAACACCGCCACAGAGCAGAGCAACTGACCCGCTTAGCATGGGTCAGACATGTCGGCGTTGTTGACAACACCGCCCACAGCTCAGCAATGACCCACGTTATCATGGGTCAGACATGTCGGCGTTGTTGACACACCGCCACAGAGCTCAGCAACGACCCACTTATCATGGGTCAGACATGTCGGCGTTGTTGACAACACCCGCCACAGAGCTCAGCAATGACCCACGTATCATTGTCAGACATGTCGGCGTTGTTGAAACACCGCCACAGAGCTCAGCAATGACCCACTTATCATGGGTCAGACATGTCGGCGTTGTTGACAACAACCGCCACAGAGCTCAGCAATGACCCACTTATCATGGGTCAGACATGTCGGCGTTGTTGACATCACCGCCACAGAGCCCAGCAACGACCCGTTTATCATGGGTCAGATATATCAGTGTTGTTGACAAACACCGCCACACGCGTAATAGGTGGCATGAACGTTACCATGGAGATCTCCGAATCAGTTTTTTACAGGATGATGCTTCTTCGCACATATGCCTTCCTGGCCCCCTGCACACGTTAAAGAACCCACGGCAGTTGAAAATCGAAAAAGCAGCAGGGGGGTTCCCCGCTGCCCTGGCAAAATTGATGTAGATTGAAGAATAGCCGCCTGGTATTTCTTACCAAGCCACAAAAATTGTCACTTACTGTTATCGTGTGCCATCGTGTACCGGTGGAAATGGAGGACACGTATAAACATCGCATGCATCCTATGTGAGAAACTGGAGGAATAAATGAGATAAATGAAAATGAGTGACTGATATTTGAATGGTACGGGAAACGACTGAATGAGCGCCAGTAGGCTGCTCTTCGGCCGGCTCTACCTGGGTAGGCAGCCCGTTGAGTGAGTGAGGTAGTGTGTTTATTGTAAAGCGCTTAGAGCTTGGTCTGTGACCGCGCACGCACGCACGCACGCACGCACGCACGCACGCACGCACACATTCACACAGACACAGAGAGAGAGAGAGAGAGGAGAGAGAGTGAGTGAGTGAGAGAGTGGGTGAGAGAAAGACAGACAGAGACAGAACAGACACACACACACATACACACAGAGTTAGAGAGACAGAGACGGACAGACAGACAGATAGACAGACAGACATACACACACAGAGACAGACAGACACACAGTAAGTAAGAGAGAGAGAGAGAGAGAGAGAGAGAGAGAGAGAGAGAGAGAGAGAGAGAGAGAGAGAGAGAAGTACATGGACTGTTTCTGTACACTTCAAATGTTGTCTCTTACCAGTTGAAATCATATGTGTTCGCTACGACATGTAGGAAGGAATGTTCGTGAGTGTAGTTCTTTCTTTGAAGAAACCTCTATAAAACAAAAAGTGAAGGGAAATAAAATGAAAGATGAAAGACGGTTTAAAAATGTCTGGCTCAGTGTCCACCTCCACCAGTACTGAAATTCGCGAAGAGGGGTGGGGGAAGCAATTGGCGAAGAGGTGGCGGAGCGTGGGGGGAAGCAATTGGCGAAGGGAGGGGTGGGGCGAGCAATTGGCGAAGAGGGTGGGGGGGAAAGGGGAAGCAATTGGCGAAGAAGGGTGGGGGGAAGCAATTGGCGAAGAGAGGTGGGGGGAAGCAATTGGCGAAAGAGATGGGGGGCGCAATTGGCGAAGAGGGTGTGGGGGCCATTGGCGAAGAGAGATGGGGGAAGCAATTGGCGAAGAGGGGTGGGGGAAGCAATTGGCGAAGAGAGATGGGGGGCAATTGGCGAAGCAGGGTGGGGGAAGCAATTGGCGAAGAGAGATGGGGGAAGCAATTGGCGAAGAGGGGGGGGGAAGCAATTGGCGAAGATGGGGGAGTTGGGGAAGCAGATTCAATTGGCGAAGAAGGGGTGGGGGAAGTGGGGAGAGAGGAAATTGGCGAAGAGGGGTGGGGGAAGTGGGAGGAGGGGGGGGGGGGGGGAAGTGTGTGTGGGTGGGGGGGGGGGGGGGGGGGGGGAGCACTGAAGTGGGAAGAGAGGGGGGGGGGGGGCACGTCAAGTAAGACATTTACAGCCCACCTATCCATGTAAGCCACATCACGTCTGCAAGCAAGTAACAAAAGGCAGCGCTAAGTACAAATCAGAAGTGCTCAGACTCAAATCGAAAAAGTTAATCAGTTCACAATTAAAAAAAAAAAACTGATCTGAAAAGAAAAAAAAAAATCTATCTATCAGCCAGGCTTAGACGAGATCAGATTAGACTAGAACTACTGATCTCCTGTGAAACGTTAGCAAACAAGTCAAGCGGAACATGTAGGAGGAACACGGTGCTCACTGAATCCATTGTATAATGTTTCCGGGCCTGATCCTGACAGTCGATAGACAGTTGCTGGATACTTGATAGGTCTAACGCTGCTGTGGTGGGTTGCACACAGCACATCCCCTAAGCCTGCACCCTCTTTGAAAGGCAAGAAAGAGGACAATAGGGGTGGCCAGTACCTAGTCTGCACTTAAAGGGTTCTAGAAACGGAGAGAAGCGATTCCTTTATCTCTAGAGACACCGCCTTGGCTTAAAGGCTGTGTCAGGCCAACTGACATAGGCTAGAACACCAAGGCTACATCAAAATGTTGTTATGCTCTGCATAGTAATGCGGGGATTGTCTTCAGTTGTGACAAGCTCCTAGCATAACATTATCACTCAGTCTCCAAAATCCCCCGAAGTCGGAGTGTGGCTGCCCACGTGACGGGGGTAATCAAAAACGGTCACGCACGTCATGTTCTCATCCCCAGCTGATGAATTTGTACCACAGTGTTCAAGTACTTCGGCTGTTCGGATGAGATCCCTGGAGTCTTTTAGCCAGGGTACGACAACAACAACAACATTTTTAGACAGAATGGTTAAAAAAAAAAAGGGGGAGGGGGGGGAGGGAGGGGGGGGAGGGTTATATTTGCCAATTTCTGTATTCCATTCCACCTGGTGGGGGTCCGGAAGTAACTGGGTATATTAGTTTGAAGCCTGAGAAGAGAACAGATACGATGTATAGTTCGTCGCGCATGGCGTTCTCGGCAAACTGGTCAGTAGATTAGTGCCCCCCCCCCCCCACCCCCCCCCCCCCCCCCCCCCCCCCCCCCCCCCGACTGCCGACATGGCCTAGAAATAGAATAGAATATGTACGCAAAATAATATCATTTCCATCGTTTTTTTTTTTTTTTTGAGAGAGGTGAACAGTTAGCAGAATCCCAACACACACGGGATAGGTTTACGTTTTTGGGAAGGACAATGACCGGGGGAGAGTAAAGAGGTGGGGGATGTATTGGTGATATGACACCGGCAGAGGGGTCAGGGGGTTTGATGATCTCAGACTATGCATACGGCAACAGGTTCACAAGGTCTGACCGTGCATATGAAGTGCACACAGTTACCTGTGGGGCTGCATGTCGTATTGTTCACTCTGACAGTCTGCCTTCTTCCTCTCTGCCTCACCATGGAGTCGGTAGGAAATCCATGTTTTGGTGATTATTGTTTGTTGTTAATTTCTGCGTCGTGTTGTTCTATAATCTGTCTCTCATTGTATGTATGTATGTATGTATGTGTATGTATGTATGCATGCATGTATGCATGCATCATGTATGTATGTATGTATGTATACATGTATTCATGGTATATGTGTGTGTATGTGTGTTGTGTGTGTGTGTGTGTGTTGTGTGTGTATGTATGTATGTATGTGTGCATGTATGCATGTATGTATGGGTGCATGTATGCGTGTGTATATGTATGTATGTATGTATGTATGTATGTATCTTTCTTTCTTTCTTTCTTTCTTTATTCTTACTTTTTCTTTCTTTCTTCATCTTTCTTTCTTCTTTCTTTTGTATGTTTTTCTTTTTCTTTCTTTCTTACCATTCTTGTTTATCATTGTTTTTTTCCCTGTTCTTGTTTTCTTTCTTTCTTTCACTCTTTCTTGTTCTTCTTACAATAATTTAAAGACTCAAGTCAGTTAGGTTTTAGCACGTACACAATTGTTAATATGCATACTCGAAACAGAAACATAAGACTGCGCTTTTCCTACAATATGTGAGTCATATTACAAAGCCGCATGTATTGATGTCTCGGTTCATATAGTAGGATTCAAACGGCGTGTATTGAAAAAAAAAAAAAAGGTCAAGGAAGAAGTTTGTTGATATGCCACTTCTAGCTTAGGGACAGGAGACAAAAGTTACGCCCACAGTAACATCATGCAGACTGCAGAAGAACGGCTTCACATCCAGATCACATCTAACAGCGTCTAACCATGGCACGGTCGGACCTCAAGCTAGATGACATCAGTATCTTGTCAGACTAGCGGCTGTTCCAGATAAACCTGCTCTTCGGTCTCGTCAGTACCAGAAGGTCGTAAAACTGTCTACTGACACCACTGAGTTCCAGCGAGTGACTGAGACGATCGCTTACGTGTCACCTGAGGTTTTGTTTTCACACGTCTAAAGGTGCTGCTCCACGTTTGTATGGTAGGGGAGGTCAGTTCATTGGGGGGGGGGGGGTGGGGGGTGGGGGGGGGGGGAGTATTGTTCATTGTCGTACACGTCTTAAACTGCGGCTTACGTGTTGTAGAATCAACGGAGATAGTGTGTCACCGTTGCCACACATTTGAAAAAAAAAAAAAAAAAAAAAGGGGTTCAGTATACCCCCTACGGTGAATGACGTCATCTGGCTAATGTAAAACATCGATTCAGCATTCCATGTCCTAAACGATGAATGACGTCATCTCTCCAATGTAAATGGCAGGTACGTCATGTCATATGCTGAACGATGAATGAAGTCATCTTTCCGGTGTAAAATACGGGTACATATGTCAAAACGATGGAAGACGTCATCTTGCCAATATAAAAAGCGGGTACAACATGCCATATCCCAATCGATTTATGACGTCATCTTGTCAATGTAAAAGGCAGGTACAGCATACTATATTCCAAATGAATGACGTCATCTTGCCAATGTAAAAAAGGCGTGTACAGCACACCACATCCTAAACGATGAATGACGTCATCCTGCCAATGTAAAAAGGCGGGGGGTACAACATACCACATCCCAAACGATGAATGACGTCATCTTGCCAATGTAAAAGGCAGACACACCATACCGTATTCCAAATCTCAAAACAGCATACCGCATCTCAAACCAGTTAGTAGCATCCTCCTGGCAATAAACACACGTTTCAGGCCGTCATCTCTAATCCTCCTTCGAAGTCGGAGTGTGGCTGCCCACGTGGCGGGGTAATCAAAAACGGTCACACACGTAATGCTCTCATCCCCAGCTGATGATACAATTGTGCCATAGTGTTCAAATACTTCGGCTGTTCGGATGTTCCCTGGAGTCTTTAAGCCAGGGTACGACGACGACGACAACACACAACAACAACAACAACAACAACAACAACACATTTATGATCTTAAAAACTAGTAGCCGGCACTCGGGGCTGCAAATAGAACGGTTTTGGCTTGTCCAAGAAAGAAACACACACGCTGGGTCAATAATGGCCAGTCAATATACAGGTGGGAATGAAGGTATCGGACAACACTTGAGACACACAGCATTTGTGTGTGTGTGTGTCAGACAGGTTACAACAGTCAGGGCCCTCTAAACTCTGGGCAACAGTCAGTCAGTCATTCCCCTGACCGCTGGGGTCGTTGGGGGGGACGTGATGAGGCAGCCGCCGTTTCTCTCTCTCCAGGCTCTTCTCTTTGTAGCTGTCGTGAGGAGATCTGGCATGGGTCATTTTGGTCCAGTCCTTTATATTTTCGGACCAGCTCTTTCTCTGCCGTCCTCGTCTGCGCCCTCCTTCAACTGTACCTTGAAGGATGATTTTGGAGAGGGGTGTTGTGACGGATGATGTGGCCAAACCGTGCCATATTCTGTCGTTTGACGGTTGCCAGAAATGTGTGTGTGTGTGTGTAGTGTGTGTGTGTGTGTGTGTGTGTGTGTGTGTGTGTAGTGTGTGTGTGCGAGTGTGTGTGTGTGTGTGTGTGTGTGTGTGTGTGTGTGGTGTGTGTGTGTGTGTGTGTTGTTGTCTGTGTTCTCCTGTCTCTCTACTCTCTCTCTCTCCTTCTCTGTCTCTCTCTCTCCTTCATCTCTCTCTCTCTCCTCTCTACTCTCTCTCCTCTCATCTACTCCTCTCCTCTCTCCTCTCTCTCGTCTCGTGGGTTGTGTGTGTGTGTGGGGTGTGTGTGTGTGTGTGTGTTGAATGTCTGTTGTCAAGAGTTTCTAGGGCCCTGACTCTAATGTAACCTGTCTGCTACACCAAAAGAAAATATCGTTGTGTGGTCTTAAGTGTCGTCAACATGTTCTTGTTCTTTCCCACCTGTTCAATGACTAGCAATTGACCCAGGCGCTCTCAGTCAGCTATGACCTCATCAATTTCAGCAGCAGGCTGTGACAGGTGCTATGTTTCCATGGACAGGTGTTGTGCGCCACGTGAGGTAGGGACGGCCTTCCGTAACGAGTCAAGACTTCGACGGCACGTGTAGCGATGGCTTTAGTGTCTATTGGAAACGGGCGGGGAATCTGTCTGTGTGTGGGGTGTGTGTGTTGTGTGTGTGTGTGCGTGTGTGTTGTTCTGTGTGTGTGTGTGTGTGTGTGTGAGTGAGAGAGAGAGAGAGGAGAGAGAGAGTAGAGAGAGGGAGAGAGAGAGAGGGGGAGAGGAAAGTGTTTGTTGCGTGGGTGCGTGTGCGTGTTGTGTGTGTGTGTGTGGTGTTGTGTGTGTGTGTGTGAGAAAGAGAGAGAGAGAGAGAGAGAGAGCAGATAGAATGTGTGTGTGCGTGTGTGTGTGTGTGTGTGCGCGCGCGACGCGCGTGCGCGAGTAAGAGGAGAGAGAGAGAGGGAGGATGGTGTGTGCGTAAGTGTGTGTGTGTGTGTGTGTGTGTGTGTGTGTGTTGTGTGTGTGTGGTGTGGTGTAAGAGAGAGAGTACGTGTGCGTGTTGTGTGTGTGTGTGTGTGTGTGTGTGTGTGTGTGTGGGTTTGTGTGTGTGGTGAGAGCGAGAAGAGAGAGAAGAGAGAAGGGGTGAGAGCGGAGAGAGAGCTGGAGAGAGAGAGAGGAGAGAGAGAGAGAGAGAGAGAGAGAGAGTGGGTGTGTTGGTGTGTGGTGTGTGTGTGTGTGGAAAGAGGGTATGTGTTCGTGTTGTGGTGTTGTGTGGTGTGTGTGTGTGTGGTGTGTGGTGTGTGTGTGTGTGTGTGGTGAGATAGATAGATAGAGGAGGAGAGAGAGAGAGAGAGAGAGAGCTCTGTTGTTTGTGTTGTGTGTGTGTGGTGTGTGTGTGTGTGCGCGGCGCCGCGCAGCGCGCGCGCGCCTCGCACGCGCACACGCGCTCAAGGACTTGGGTCGTTCCTGCTTTGTTTTCGTGGTTAGATGTTTTGATAATTTACATTGCGGAAGACTTGGGATGGCAGAAAGGCGGGGGGCAAGGGACGGTAACAGAACGTTTCAACTGTTTCCACTTTCTCAGGAGGCT
>JADBJO010005266.1:27500-35000 GCA_016801955.1 Conus betulinus
TAACTATTATCTGAAGGATTTACCTTAAATTCCTTTTAAAATTTGCCAATTTTGTTAAGTCTGGTCACCATCACAACTATCAACTATTTCGGTTATTTTAGGATATTACTGTTGAATTATTTTCTTTTTTTTTTTCTTCTTCTGCGTACGCAGGCTGATACTCCTGCGGACACTCCCTGTATAGACAGGCAAGGATTAATCCCATCTACCCAACAAAGGGAGTGGAGTTTTGTGTGTATGACCGGTTTTTTTTTTTAAATCCCGCCATTAAGGCAGCCATGCTCCAACTTCGGGGGAACTTTTATTTCTTTTACAAAAGATCCCTACATCATCTTCACAACAAAAAGAACCACTAATTATTTCAGTTATCTTATGAATTGACTTTTGAATTAAAAACCATTTCTTCAAAAACAGATCTTGGACTGTATCAATACCAAAGGTATATTCAACTCTCATTTTTGCAATTAGGTTTTGAACCATTTTTCCGGTTGCAATCAATTTTTAATTGTTTTCTCAAGAAGATGCATGCACGTATTTTCTCAGCGTTGAAAAGCCATCTTTCTCGGAAAGACTTTCAATCTGAGAGCACATGGAGTTTTTTTTTAGTATGATGGTGATGATCATAATGACGACACAGCAACAACAACAATAATAATGATAATCATAACAATGATAACAATATCAGTGATAGTAGTAGTAGTAGTAGTAGTAGTAGTAGTAGTAGTAGTAGTAGTGGTGGTGGTGGTAGTGGTGGAAGAAGAAGAAGAAGAAGAAGAAGAAGAAAGAAAAAAAGAAAGAAAGAAAGAAAGAAAGAAAGAAAGAGAAAAGAAAGAAAGAAAGAAAGAAAGAAAGAGAGAATACGTACAGAGCACTTGTGTACTTCTCTCTTGTAAATGTTGTTGGTTTCAACATAGTGGTAAAGCAGTTTAAAAGAAAACATCAAAACAGTTAAAACAATGGAACAGTTCCCGGCACACCAAGGGCAACCATGCATGCAAGCACAAACACTCGCTCATGCTCGCTCGCGCGCGCCTACACGCACGCGCGCCACGCGCACACACACACACACACACACACACATACACACACACACACACGCACACACACACACATGTGCATGCACGCACGCGCACACACACACATACAAACACACACACACACTCAAGGACGCATGCACGCATATATATATACATAAACACACACGTTACTCTCTCTCCCTCTCTCTCTCTCATACACACACGAGCTCGTCTCTCACGCACGCTCACTCTCTCTCACTCACACACACACTGCACACACACAAACACACACACACACACGAGCGCGTGCTCTGCACGCACGCGCACACACACGCGTACACACACACACACACCACACACACACACACACACACACACACACACACACACACACAACGCACATGCACATACATGCACGCGTGCGCACGCGCGCAAACGCGCGCTCACACACACACACACACACACACACAAACACGCACATACACACAGGGGGAGGGAGGGAGGGAGGGAGGAGAGAGAGAGAGAGAGAGAGAGGGAGAGAGAGAGAGAGAGAGAGAGAGAGAGAGAGAGAGAGAGGGGGGGAGAAAGAGAGGCGTTCGCTTCCTGACTGATGAGCCTAAAACAGATTATTTTGGGAATCTTTGAAGCTATTTTCAGTCCTGTGACCCGTTTTGTTTTCCTGGGAGTTTCACCCAACAATATTTCTCGCTGAGCAGATCGGTCCTTTTGGTCCATGCACAACCTCATTCAGGAGCTCAGTTTCAAAGTGAGATAACAAAAGACCGAAACTGAAACTTCTCTGCGTACGCAGGCTGATACTCCTGCGGACCTCCCTGTAGAGACAGGCAAGGATTAATCCCATCTTCCAACAAAGGGAGTGGATTTTTGTGTGTATAACCGTTTTTTTTTTTTATCCCGCCATTAAGGCAGCCATACTCCATCTTCGGGGAAGGTGCATGCTATGTGTAACGTGTCATCCCTACCAACGGCCAAACTGGCCTTCTCTTCCGAAAGTTGGTGATGGGATTTGACGTGCGTGCAAAATGTTATGCGTGCGTTCACACACGGAACCTCGGTTTATAGTCTCATTCGAAGGACTGTATGGGAATGGAGTCAGAACCAATGTTAACTCCGAGGTAAAAATCCGCCTGTACCGAAACGGCCCGGCGGAGATTCGAACCCGCAACCCTTGGATTACGAGTCCGGCGCTATCAGTGTTGCAAGTGAGAAAGGTTAAGATAAACCGAATTATTGCAATCAAAACTTATGGGTGTTATGTGGCTTCATTTTTTGCATCTTCCTCACTAAGAATTCTTCTTAAAAGCACATTTCCATTCAACGCCTACCTTGCGCTGAAGAGATCAAGCTAAGTGACAAACTCATTTTTCATTGTCTATTTGTTTGTGTCTTGCCTGAAGAAGACCTAAGAGGTCGAAACGCGTCGTGTTTTGTCTTGTGACTCGTTTGTCCACGTTTCTCTTGGCGGTTCGCTAACATTTATTTCAGACACATTTAGGAAGTTTTTATCAAAGTACCCCCTCCCCTCTCTCTCTCTCTCTCCCCCCGCCCCCCCCCCTCCCCCCCCCCCCCACCCCCCCCCTTCCCCATGATCTGACCCACACCTGACGGGTTATTTTTAGGTGGTGGTCAGTAGAGCTTAATCCGATGTCTGTCCGGCAGACAGCACAGTGACGTCTTGTGTGGTCAGTGTCTACTCAGTGGATTAGTGGCGGAGACGGCCACAGCAGTCGGCTTCCTGTCTGGAATGGGATGGATGGTGACTGCTTTTGTATGTGGTGGCATGGACAATCCCGATCAATATACTGACCTTTGAAAAATATGTCTGTCTCTCTGTCTGTCTGCCTGTCTGTCTGTCTGTCTCTATCGATCAATCAATCAGCCAATCGGACAGTCCGTCTATTTACCTCTCTCTCTCTCTCTCTCTCTCTCTCTCTCTCTCTCTCTCTCTCTCTCTCTCTCTCTCTCTCTCTCTCTCTTACTTTACCACTAAATCACTCAATCGCTATATATTTATCTTTCTATCTATCGGTATCCATCTATCCATCCATTTATCCATCTATCTACTACTTTACCACTAAATCACTCTGTCGCTACTTGTCTATCTATCTATCTATCTATCTATCTATCTATCTATCTATCTATCTATATCTATCTATCTATCTATCTATCTATCTATCTGTTTGTTTCTCCGCCCGTTCGTCCCGTCTGCCTGCCTGCCTCGTCTGTCGTCTGTCTGTCTGTCTGTCTGTCTTCTGTCTGTATGTATGTATGTATATGTATCTGTGTATGTGTATGGTCTCAAGCTCCCCTACCTAAAACCTTACTTCTAGATGATTAACCTTCATAAGAAGTATAAACCTACGAGGGCAGAGTATGAGTTTTCTCCTCTTAACGCAGTTTGATATGATCTAGAAACTAATAATCCCCGTCTTTTCGAAGTCTTGATTATCTTCTCGGCCAAGGTCTTTTGATAGCTTCTCTATCCTCATGATTATGTCCGGCGAACGAGTGGATTACCATACTGTCCTTAACATCATCTTCCAACGAGGAAGACTGGAGGTGTTTTCCTCGTCACGGTAGGACTGGGTGGAACCAAGGCAATTATCTGGTTACAACACTGTGTGTTTCGTCATGATTTCTGTGTGATGACTTATATGCGCGGAGATTCAGAATCCAGGAACTGTGTGAATAATCCGTTTGCCTAGCTAGCTAGACCTTGTGGAGATGACTGCTACTAGCTGATGGTGAATAGATTTGCAGGATTGAGAGAGAGAGACAGAGAGAGAGAGAGAGAGAGAGAGAGAGGAGAGAGAGAGAGAGAGAGAGAGAGAGAAGGGGGTGAAAGGGAGGAGAAAGGAAGAGAGAATGGAGAGGGAGGGAGTGAGGGGAGAGGAGGAGGTAGGATGGAGGAGGGAGAGAGAGAGGAGAGAGAGAAGAGAGAGGAGAGAGAGAGAGAGAGAGGAGAGAGAGAGAGAGAAGAGAGAGAGAAGGGAGTGAGGGAAGGGGAGGGAGAAAGGAATAGAGAGAGCTGTACGAAAACGAATACAAATACAAATACGGATTTAGGGAGGGGTAAGGCCATGCCCTACGGAGGGGTACGAGGAGGACGAGGGAGAGAGAGAGGAGAGAGAGAGTACGAAAACGAATACAAATACAGATACAGAGAGAGCAAATTGGTATTGGAATATTTAAAGCCATAGCCCATACCATAAGGGGTGGAACTATTTGTTTCGGACTTTAGTTTTCACAACTCTGCAATGGCTTGTACAACCCTCCTCTGTCTCTGTCTCTGTCTCTCTCTCTCTCTGTCTCCTCTCTCTGTCTCTGTCTCTCTGTCTCTCTCTGTCTCTCTCTCTCTCTCTCTCTCTCTCTCTCTCTCTCTCTCTCTCTCTCTCTCTGCTGTCGATTGATTGGCATTGGGACTATTTATGTTTCGGACTTTAGTTCACAACTCTGCTATATAGCAGAAAACAACTCTGTCTCTGTCTTTTGTCTGTCTGTCTGTCTGTCCTGTCTGTCTGTCTCTCCTCCTCTCTCTCTCTCTCTCTCTCTCTCCCTCTCTCCTCTCTCTCTCTCTGTGTGCTGTCGATTAGTCACTTGACTTGACTTAGTCCTCTGAATTCCCTGGGGAAACATAGGGCCGCAACCCACACTCTTCCAGCGGACACGATTTCGGGAGATCCTCTTCAGCTCGGCCCACGTCATTCCGGCGGCCTTCACTTCTGCGTCGGTACTCCTTCGCCATGTCTGCCTTGGTCTTCCCACTTTTCTCTCTTGCCCTGAGGGTTCCATTCAAGGGCTTGTCTTGTGATGTTGGATGGAGACTTTCTGAGGGTGTGGCCAATCCATCCCCACTTCCTTCCGTTTTCTGATTTCTAATTCTATTCTCTCCTCTCTCTCTCTCTCGGTCCTCTCTCTCGCATCTCTCTCTCCTCCTCTCCTCTCTCTCCTCTCTGTGTGTGTGTTGTCTCTGTCTGTCCTGTCTCCTCTGTCTGGTCGTCTCTCTCTCTCTCTCGGCTATCATGTACCTGGTGAAAGTTTTGAACGCTTAAAAGTTTTTGAAAAACAAAACAAAAAAAAGCCACCGAAGCCCGAACATCATTGTTCATACGGACTGCCACACCTTTGTCATACTGATAATCCGGCTTCATATTGAGCCTGTGTTCACAAACGTTGGTCCCCATCTCACATTGCCCCACTCTCCACTGGGACATTCCCCTCCCCCTCCCCCAATCACCCCCCCTCCCCCAATCCCCCCCCCTTCCCCAACCCACCCACCCCACCCCTCCCCAATCATCCACCACCTCCCTCCCCCCAACCCGCCCACCCACACCCGCTCCCCCAGTCATCACCCCCACCCCTCCCCCCAATCACCTCACCCCCCGCCACCCCCCTCTGTTCGCTATGAGGGTTAATTGGGGGGTCAACTGATCTCCTTCCTGTGTCGCTCATCCTTGTGGGTCACCACAAGGAAAAAGGCTCGCTCTGTGTGCCGACCAAAAGCTTCCTTGCTCAGCAGCTCACTACTAACTCATTCTGATCTTGAGCTGGCATGAGCAAACAAAAGAAACAAAACCTCCTGTTGCGAGCCGTGCTTCCTGTTGGCGAAAGAGTGGAGACGGTTTATTTACTGTGTTGACAAGAGATCACACACCATTCAAGCCACCGGCGCAGTTGATCCGATCATTATCGTCAAAGCAACGGGGTTTTGAGTTACTAGTATTCACTTCTCCAACGTATTTACCAGACCTGAGCCAAAGACTGACAACTCTCTCATCCGCTTTTTATAACGCTTGGAATTCTTGTCTTCCGGTGAGAAAGGCGCAGTATTGATGCTGAAGGGAGAGCCAGAATAGCTCAGTCGGTAGAGCGCCGGACTCGTAATCCAAGGGATGCGGGTTTCGAATCTCCGACGGGCCGTTTCGGTACAGAGGGGATTTTTTTCCCCTCGGAGTTAACATTGGTTCTGACTCCATTTCCCATACAGTCCTTCGAATGAGACTAATACACCGAGGTTCCGTGTGTGAAGGCACGCATAACATCTTGCACACACGTCAAATCCCATCACCAACTTTCGGAAGAGAAGGCCAGTTTTGGCCGTTGGTATGGAGGACACGTTACACATAGCATGCACCTTCCCCGAAGATGGAGTATGGCTTTGCCTTAATGCTGGATAAAAAAAGGCCATACACACAGAAAACTCCACTCCCTTTGTTGGGTAGATAGGGATTGATCCTTGCCTGTCTATACAGGGAGTGTCCGCAGGAGTATCAGCATACGTACGCGGAAGAAGAAGAGATGCTGATGGAGAGGAAAATCTTGAATGGGGTCCATGAACAATTAACAGTAATGAAAAGAACAAGTTGGGTAACTCCTGCTCACTTGAGGAAATATAAAATAACGCCCATAACCGCAAACGTCTTAATGTCGTAAGCAGCATTCGTTTGCAAGTTATGAGTGTCTATGTATATTTCATTAAGGGAGCGAGACTTACTTACTTGCTGTTTGATTGGTATTGCAGAGAGTTTTCTGTTATTCTGTTCAAACTTGCGTACCGTTTCATTCAATGGTAACCTGTGTTGTTGTTTCTGTCTGATAGAAAATTCACCAATCAGACTGACGAGACAACACTGTCCGTGTGAAACGTTGACACACTGGTGTAAAATGCGACGTTAATACACTATTTTTTCCCCCTGTGTTTAAAAAGTTATTTCAAGTCAGTGATGGTGAATAATTTGAACATCGGACGGAGCTTCAAAACAGGAACGGATACCATTCGTTCTCTGGAACACGGAGTTCATGTTGAGTTTGTTATAAATATATTTCGTCTGTGACCTCCGCACGGCCATTGGGCCCAACTGCTGGTTTGAAGCACTTGCCTAGAGTGAGGTGAGATGGGGAAGGGTGGTGGCAGTAGAATTAGAAATTGGGGGCCATCGTCGTCTGTGTAAGGAAGCTAGACTTTTGGAAAAGCGTTTAGATAGTTAAAAAGGCATTTATGGTCGTTGTGGGTTACGGGGGTGGTGGTACAGGTTGGAGAACTGAATGGTGGTGTGGTGTGGTGTGTGTGTGTGTGTGTGCGTGCGTGCGTGTTGGTGTGGATGTGTGTGTGGTGTGTGTTGTGTTGTGGTGTGGTGTGTGGTGGTGTGGTGTTGTCGGTCTGTCGTCAGTGTGTGGGGGTCTGTGTCTGTGTGTGTAGGTAGTGCACGTGCGGGTGCGCGCGTGTGTGTGCGTGGCGGGTGCGTGGACAGTGTGGTGTGCGTGTGTGGGGTGTGTGTGTGTTGTGTGTGTGTGTGTGTTGTGTGTGTGGGTGGTGTCCTCTCTCTTTCTGTCTTTCCCCTCCATCTCTTGGTTTCGCTCTCTCCCTCTCTCTGTATCGTTTTTTCTCCTTTCTCTCCTCTTTTTCTCTCTGTGCTCTCTTTCTTTTCTCTCTCTCTCTCTTCTCTCTCTCTCTATCTCCTCT
>JADBJO010005266.1:40000-45000 GCA_016801955.1 Conus betulinus
GCAACCTCTCCACCGCCTCCTCCTCCTCCTCGCCGGACTGCTGCAGCCCCCCTCACCACCCTCCCTGCACGCCTCCCAGGAGAGCCTGCTGCGGCAGATGCAGCTGCATCTGCAGGCGGTGGCGGAGCACAGTGCTAATACAGGTGTGTGTGTGTGTGGGGGGGGGGGGGGGGGGGGGGGGGGGGGGCGGTGGTGGTGGTGGTGTGAGTGTGTGTGGTGTGTGTGTGTGTGTGTGTGTGTGTGTGTGTGTGTGTGTGTGTGTGTGTGTAGTGTAGTGTAGTGTGTGTGTAGTGTGTAGTGTAGTGTAGTGTAGTGCTGTGTTCTGTGTGTGTGATATCAGAGACAGGGTGTCCGTTTGATGTTAAAGAGAGACGTTACCTGTTGATCTCAGAGACTTGTATTATCCACGGACGTGAGGAACAGGTGTTCGTTTCAGAAATAGATGTTTCTCATCAATATATAACAGACAGGTGTTTCCTTTAAGTGTCTATGACAGGTGTTTCTCATCGATGTAAGAGACAGATGTTTCCAGTTAGTGTCAAAAACAGGTGTTCCTCTTTATGTCAGAAACACTTTTTAAAAAAAATTAATGTCAGAGGTGGGTGTTTCTCATGGATTAGGAGACAGGTGTTTCCAATCAATGTCAGCAACAGGTGTTTCCTATTAGGCCCCTAACATCAAAGACAGGTGCTTCGTATTAATGTCAGAGACAGTTGTTTCTAATGAATGTCAACGACAGGTGTTTCCTGCTAGGCCCCCCTAATATAAGAGACAGGTGTTTTCTATCAATGTCAGAGATAGGTGTTTCCAATTAATGTCAACGACAGGTGTTTCCCATTAATGTCAGAGACAGGTGTTTCCGATTAACGTCAACGACAGGTGTTACCTGTTAATGTCAGAGACAGGTGTTTCCAGGTGTTTCCAATTAATGTCAGGGACAGGTATTTCCTATTAATGTCAGAGACAGGTGTTTCCAGGTGTTTCCAATTAATGTCAGGGACAGGAGTTTCCAATTAATGTCAGAGACAGGTGTTTCCAGATGTTTCCGGTTAGTGTCAGAGACAGGTGTTTCTAATTAATGTCAGGCTCAGAGACAGGTGTTTCCATTGATATCAGAGACTGGTGTTTGCCATCGATATTAGAGACAGGTGTTTGCCATTGATGTGAGCGACAGGTGTTACTCATCGATGTTACAGAGAGAGGTTTCCATTGAAAGCATTTTTCCCCCTTCATTTGGATTCATGCTTTAACAGAAATGGGTTTACGTACTGCAACAAAATCAAATGACGTGAAGTTATTTCTTAAAATAAGGCCGTGCCTTCGTGCTTTGTTATTGTTGTTAATGGTGATGGTTTGGGGGTTTGAATACAATAACAATTTAAAAAAAAGCATGCTGCAGTTTTTATTTAGCTGTGATGTAAACATTTCCAACTTGTTTTATGAATGGATACATGTTTGATTATTTTGTATTATAGCCTACCTTCATCAAACTAGCAAACGGCATGCACCAAAATGATCACATGTTTTTGTCGGTTTGGCCTTATCAGATTCCACCGTAACTTATCATCATCATCATCATCATCATCATCATCATCATAGTTATTTTAATCACCTTGATTCCTTTTTTCTTTTTCTTTTTCTTCTTCTTCTTCTTCTTCTTCTTCTTGTCATTATCATTATTATTATTGATTATTATTATTATTATTATTATTATTATTGTTTGTTGTTGTTGTGTTGTCATCATTCATTGTTGTTGTTGATGATGAACAACATTTAACGAAATTACTCTGTTGATGATCTTAAGTGATTGCTCGTTGTGGTCTGCGCTTTAAATACGTGAATGCTCACGTGGCGGGAATGGGACAGCTATTATTAAATAGATCTGTCACAGTGGTTGGTCGTTAGAGAGAGAGACAGAGAGAGAGGGGGGAGCATGGCCTATTTTGGATGGTGGGGATCTTGACGGCGTTATCTTTTATTATTATTTTTTTGTCAATGAAGCGCCTCAAGGTAGACAAGGTAGACAAGAAGGTAGAGGGTGTGAAAACCATTCCAATTCTTCAGAATCAATATTAACTCCGAGGGAAAAATCCCCCTGTACCGAAACGGCCCGTCGGAGATTCGAACCCGCAACCCTTGGATTACGAGTCCGGCGCTTTACCGACAGAGCTATTCCGGCCCCCTGTCGGGGTCTAAAAATCCCGCGAATTAACTTACGACCACCCGGCCGGAAATCTTTGACACTAACCACTGCGCAAAGGCAGCTAGTTGAACATTGATTCTTCAACGCCTGAATTTTTGACAGTATATTAATTGCTGGCGTACTGTGAAATCCATAATCTGACATGAATAAAATTACCAACTGCGTGTAGATTGTGTATCTTCTCTGAGAGTTGATGCATCCCGTTATTTTAGATGACTGTGAGTCTACTCATGGCTGACACCGCTAGGCTAGGTGAGGGTCCCTTCTTAGTCCATCTTCTTCTAGTGTCTGTAAGCCCAACGTGATGTGTAGAGCTGTAGGTTGTTTGGAAATGCTGGCGAAAGGTTTCCTTTTGAAGTGACACCCAGCCTGTATAATACTGGATGCGTTCTTCAGTCTGCCAGTATGGGAGTTCTGCTGTTCCGCCTTCTAGTTGTGTAGACAGACGTAACAGGCGAAGCGCTAGTAACACAGATCCTGTCTTCCAGTGGACATGGGTATGTTAAAGTCCAGGATTTGTTCTGGCATTATATTCTTCTTGATGAACAGACTGGGAGAGAGGTCAGAGAAGTCTTGAAAACTTCATGTTTTCTTTAAAGCAACTAATGGATCTCCTCCTTTGCTGATTTACAGATGATCGGCTGGTGGTGGTGACGGAGTTGCTGCAGACGGAACAACAGTACTTCGACAGTCTGCAAATGTTGTATGAGCAGTATGCAGAGCCTCTCAGGTAGACACAACACACACACACACACACACACACACACACACACATCACACACACACACACACACACACACACACACACACACACACACACACACACACACACACACACACACACACACACACACACACACATACAAAACATACATACATACACACACACACACACACACACACACACACACACACACACACGCACACATACACACCACACACACACACACATACCACACACACACACACACACCACACACACACACACACACACACACACACACACACAGAGCGCACACGCGCATACACACACACACACACACACACACACACACACACACATACACACACAGAGAGCGCACGCGCGTATACACAGAGAGAGAGAGAGGAGAGAGAGAGGAGAGGAGAGAGAGAGAGAGAGGAGAGAGAGAGAGAGAGAGAGCAGAGTAAAATTCAAGATCATAGAGAAGAACGTCCCTAAATGCTTGTGAAATTTACTAAAAGGCGTTGTAAACAACACACTGTATAAACCATCTTTTTTTTTTCCACTCAAATATTCAAATATTTACCTTCCAGAAATGTGGTATTGCCTCTAATCATATGAGCATTTCCCTAAAGGGACATAACTGCATGTTACGCACCCACACAAGTATGCACCCACACTACCTTTCGATCTTCAGCGAACAGAATGAAATCAATACATCCAGTAAAAATATGGCACAGTAATCTTGTTATTGAAACTGCTATCCCTTATTCATTTACTCTCTCTCTTAAACACACACACACACACACACACACACACACACACACACACACACACACAGACAGACACAACACACAGAGAGAGAGAGAGAGAGAGAGAGAGAGAGAATGTCTTAAACTGCTGTGTAGGTAACATAATCGAGTAGAAATAACATGTCAGATTGTCTTTGTTATCTAAACTGTACACCAGAAGACTGTAACCATACCACATTTCTATCTGAATTAGAGAAAGGTAATTTTATATTTGTTTTCGCGTCAAAGGCTTCTTCACAATCAATCAATGCAAACCTTACCTATTTTTTTTAAAATCGTAAATAAGTATGTTTATGTGTGAAAGTGACACAACAAGAGAGAGAGAGAGAAGACGGAGACACAGGAGGAGAGAGAGAAGGAGAGGAGAGAGGAGACAAGAGGATGGAGAGAGAGAGAGAGAGGAGGAGAGAGAGAGATGCAGAGGAGAGGGAGGGAGGATACGAGAGAGGGGATCGAGATCTGAGAGGGAGAAGGATGTAAGACAGCTAATCGGAATAGAAATAAACATGTAAGATTGAGTGGAGACACTGACAGAGAGGAGAAGAGAGAGACAAGCCAGAGAGACCCACCAGAGATTAGAGAGAGAGAGAGGTTACTGAGGAGAGAAAGAGGAGAGAGGAGAGAGAGCCTCCTCGCAGGGGGAGGAGAGAGAGATGGAGAGAGGAGAGAGTAGTTTCATTTAATTCAGAGGAGAGGTCACTGAGAGCGGAAGAGAGATAAGATACACAAATCCGGGAGAGAGAGAGAGAGAGAGGAGATGTTACATGATTTTAAGAGAGGAGACTGAGAAGGAGAGAGAGCGGAGCCGAGATGAGAAGAGAGAGAGAGAGAAGAGAGAGAGGGAGAGGAGAGAGGGAGAGAGAGAGAGGAGACGGGAGAGGCGAGTAGAGGAGGAGAAGAGGAGAGGAGGAGAGTGAGGAGAGAGAGCTCAGTTTAGTTCAAGAGGAGGAGAGAGAGGAGGGAGAGTCAAGAGAGATTCTATGGGAGTTTATTTCATCAAGGACGTACACTGCGTGCGGATTAGTCCATATACGCTACACCAATCCGCCGAGTTTAGGAATACTCACTTTACATGATTTTAAGCTGATGAGAGAGAGAGAGAGAGAGAGAGAGAGAGAAGAGAAGTCTGAGAGAGAGAGATGAGAGAGAGAGAGAATATGCATACGAAATCATAATACATACATACATACATACATACATACTCACACGTCAGCATCATTTCATAAATTTGGTTCAGTCACTGTTCATTCTATGGGGAGCAGCCCTCACCGATGTCTCGTGG
>JADBJO010005266.1:52500-60000 GCA_016801955.1 Conus betulinus
TACGGTGAAGTAGCTTCCATGTCACGTACATCTATGACGTAGTTCTCAAAGTTCAGGGATGTCCTAAACCTGTCCCACTACACTGATATTCAGACTATTTTTTCTTTCTTTCTTTCTGCGTACGCAGGCTGATACTCCTGCGGACACTGCCTGTATAGGCAGACAGTGGAGTTTTGTGTGTATGACCGTTTTTTATCCCGCCATTAAGGCAGCCATGCACCATCTTCGGGAAGGTGCATGCTATGTGTAACGTGTCATCCATACCAACGGCCAAACTGGCCTTCTCTTCCGAAAGTTGGTGATGGGATTTGACGTGTGTGCAAGGTGCTATGCGTGCCTTCACACACGGAGCCTCGGTTTATAGTCTCGTTGGAACGCCTGTGTGGTGAGGACTATTGACTGAGCACTTTTTTTATGTGGACTTCGACAGACACACGTTGAATGACTTTATGTACTTGAGTTTGTCGACATGCTGTGTTTCACGCTGTGTATTTCTGTCGTTCGGCTTCAGGTCCCAATGGCGCCGTTTGGGCATACAGGGATCTCCACAGCCCTCTCTCCTCAGTTGTTTGTAACGTGATAGAGGCTGTAACAAGTCCAGTTCGTCGTTGGACCATCCAGGATCTGCCCTGTGGGGTGCCCACCTTTCAGTGTACCCGGTAGTAGGGGTTCTTGAGCAAACAGTCGTGGAGAGATACAAACATGTAGCCGGCTGGCTTAGGGAGTTTGGTTATACGTAGGATCTGTTTTAAAGTGTTAATTGTTGAACGCTTGGAGTCTTCTCTGAAGATCTGCTGTCAGGATCTAGCTCTCATATCTCTCCAAAAGTTGTAGACATCTTCACTGACTCGTAGAGTGTGATCTCCACTGAAAAGCTGGAAGACTCGTTTAATCAGGCGGCGTTGAGTCTTGTCACGACAGATGTAGCCAGGCCGAACTTCATCTCCACCTGTCATTCTCATCCAGAGTGGAGCCGAGAGTCACTTTTTTCTTCCACTGTCTCTCCATTCAAGGTAAAGTTAATTGTTGACTGTTGAATGTTGTTCGGAACTGTTGGGCAAGATGACAGTTCCTCTGTAAGGTGATGTCCATTCCGTCGGTGCATGATGCTTTGTCTAATCTGGTGGTGAGTTTCTAAAGTTCTGCTTCGTTGCTGCGTTTTAGCTCGCTGTCATCTTCGAAACCTAAATTGCAAACGGTTATTCTTCATTAGGTAAAGAGATGACAGAATGCAGAGTGCTTCTTGTACTGTATTCTCTACGTAAGCATTGTTTTGAGAGAGAGAGAGAGAGAGAGAGAGAGAGAGAGAGAGAGAGAGAGAGAGAGAGAGAGAGAGAGGGGGGGGGGATAGAGGCAGGGTAAAAACAGTGAGGGGATGCGAAGGCAGCCTTGGCACACTCACACCCGTTATTCGACAGACGTGTCCGAGGCTGATAGTCAGAAGAACGGCGCTGTAGGCATTTTTTGTGAGTGCTGCTATGACTTGGATGATGTTGTCAACTACAGCCCTTCATGATCTGCTACCGTCTGTCACGCCAGGCATGTCAAAGGCTTTCCTGAGGTCCATGAAGTTGTGGGGAAAAAAGCACGTTGGTGTTGAGGATACATTTCTGTTGGCAGTCTGATGGTCATCCTGCTGGAGGGGAATGTCAATGATCTCACAAATAACATTAAAGAAGCGCCCCACGAGGCGTCAAAAGATCTGTTCAGGTGTGTCCATTTGGGCCTGAATACTGCTTGCCTTTACGGACCCCAATATTTTCTCTCTTTCCTTCGAACCTGTTCCATATGACCCCAGTATTTTGACTGGTGAATGAACCCACGGTCCCGTACTTTGGACCAAGTCTTGGCTTTTCCTTTTCTGCACAGCAGTATTATGAAAACCGTGTCTATTCTTTTGACCACCTCCGTTCTGTGGGGGCATTGCTTTGTCTTCACTATACTCTGATACTTGTGTATTTGTGCCCGGACGCCTTTCAGTTTCCTTATGCTTCTGTGTTTCTGTCGGCATGGTTTGCATATCTGGTGACTTGTTTCCCTTACATGTGTGTGGACTGCTTTAATTCTTTCCGATTTTTTTTCGGAGAATTAAATCGCCCCTAGATTGGATGCTATTGTATATAGCTTTGATCAGTGGATGCTGTTGTATATAGCTTTAATCAGTGGATGCTGTTGTATATAGCTTTAATCATCATCCTGCATTCTCATAGCTTTAATCAGTTACATGCATTCCTCATTGCACAGTTCCTTACAGCACTCGGATGGCCTCACATGAAAACGCTCTTGTCCGCCTTAACTGTAGCTTTGGGTTGCTGTGTGATCTTGTTAGCTTCTTCGACGTGTTGAAGGCTGCCTTGCAGTCACTTTCCGTTTCTTCACTGTCGCTGCTATGATGGAGAATTCTCTATTATGTTCTGCTTGACGTCTGCCAGTGAGCTTGGGGCGCTGCCTCAGAGTCCATGTTCTTGTTTCTCTCTGTAGAAACACTCTTTGCGTAGATCGTGAATGTCATCAGTAACTCACAGTTTGCCGCCCTTGTGTGTACCACAAGGCCACCTTTACTGCCTCGTGTTCTTTGTGGATGAGGTGACATTGTTTGCATGATCTTCCAGTACGTTCAGTGTGGCGAACCCGCCACCTGCTTCTGTGTGGTCCAAGGACCTCTCAGCTTTTCTAGATTGAAGTCCATAGCATAGACTGTTTTTAATTGTAGTTCTTCTCTCCTCCCCCCTCTCCCCCGCCCCCTTTTTTTCTTTTTAGTTTGAGCTGATTGTTCGCAACGCTATGTTTGGGTCGCAGCTAATGTTAGCGCCAGTAAAAGTTTTTTTTTTTTTTTCCTCTGCCTTGGTGATTTTTTTTTAGAGCGTTGTTAATACTGGACTGGCTTTCTGCACGTTTGTCTATTTTTTCCCCCCTAAAATTGTAATCCACATTATTTGGCTGTGAAGAGATACGGCTTGACTGTTGTGTAGGGGGGTGGAGAAATAGCATACACTTTAGAAAGCGTTTGAAATCACACACTTTCGGTGCCGTCTTTGGCTCTAGGAGAGCCATTGTATGATCCACATATGCCGTTGTGCCAGACATTGTCTTCTGTCCTCTGTCCACTTTTTACAGCTGTTCATTGTTTATTCTTTTAGCAATGCATATATTTCTTTCTCTCTCTCTCTCTCTCTCTCTCTCTCTCTCTCTCTCTCTCTCTCTCTCTCTCTGCAGCCCATTTCATTTCTTGATTTGTCAACTGTCTCTGTTTCTTTTAGCGGTCCATTTGGTTTCTTGTTCTGTCAGTCATCTGTCAGTCATCAGAGTGTGTCTTCTTGTTCTGTCAGTCATCTGTCAGTCATCAGGATGTATCTTCTTGTTCTGTCAGTCATCAGGATGTATCTTCTTGTTCTGTCAGTCATCTGTCGGTCATCAGGATGTGTCTTCTTGTTCTGTCAGTCATCTGTCAGTCATCAGGATGTGTCTTCTTGTTCTGTCAGTCATCAGGATGTGTCTTCTTGTTCTGTCAGTCATCAAGATGTGTCTTCTTGTTCTGTCAGTCATCAGAATGTGTGTTCTTGTTGTGTCAGTCATCACTGTGTCTTCTTGTTGTGTCAGTCATCATTGTGTCCTCTTGTTGTGTCAGTCCTCACTGTGCCTTCTTGTTCTGTCAGTCATCATTGTGTCTTCTTGTTCTATCAGTCATCATTGTGTCCTCTTGTTGTGTGTCAGTCCTCACTGTGCCTTCTTGTTCTGTCAGTCATCACTGTGTCTTCTTGTTGTGTCAGTCATCATTGTGTCCTCTTGTTGTGTCAGTCATCACTGTGTCTTCTTGTTCTGTCAGTCATCATTGTGTCTTCTTGTTCTGTCAGTCATCACTGTGTCTTCTTGTTGTGTCAGTCATCATTGTGTCTTATTCTGTCAGTCCTCACTGTGTCTTCTTGTTCTGTCAGTCCTCACTGTGTCTTCTTGTTCTGTCAGTCCTCACTGTGTCTTCTTGTTCTGTCAGTCCTCACTGTGTCTTCTTGTTCTGTCAGTCCTCACTGTGTCTTCTTGTTGTGTCAGCCCTCATTGTGTCTTCTTGTGTCAGTCCTCACTGTGTCTTCTTGTTCAGTCAATCACCACTGTGTCGTCTTGTGTCAGTCCTTACTGTGTCTTCCTTTGTCTTGTTGCGTCAGTCCTCACTGTCTCTTCTTGTTGTGTCAGTCCTCACTGTGTCTTCTTGTTGTGTCAGTCCTCACTGTGTCTTCTTGTTCTATCAGTCATCACTGTGTCTTCTTGTTCTATCAGTCATCACTGTGTCTTCTTGTTGTGTCAGTCCTCACTGTGTCTTCTTGTTGTGTCAGTCATCACTGTGTCTTCTTGTTCTGTGAGTCATCAGGGTATGTCTCTTCTTGCAGGCGTATTAGTTCTCGTTTTGTCAGCTGTCTCTCTTTTCTCTGCAGCTCCCCCGCGTTTTGCTTGCTTTTTTTTTGTTTTCTTTTCTTTTTTTTTTTTTTTTTTTTTTTGTCAGTCGCCTCTCTTTCTTCTTGCAGGCACCTTCATTTCTTGTTTTGTCAGCTGTGTCTGTTTTTTTTCTGCAGCCCTCTTCGGGTTTCTGTTTTGTTGGATTTTTTTTCTTTGCTTTTGTTTTCTGTTCTATCAGGTATCTCTGTTTTCTTCCTGTAGGTCTTTTCATTTCTCAGTCTGTCAATTATCTCTGTTTTTTTTTTTTTTTTTTTTTTTTTTTTAGCAGATCCTTTGATTTGCCGTCCTGTCTTTCATTCTTATCAGTTATCTCTGTGTCTTCCTTGGGGTTCTTTCATTTCTCGTCCTGTCATTCAATCTTGGCAATCATTTCTGTTTCCTCCTGGAGATCGTTTCCTTTCTTACACTGTCTGGCATCTCCGCTTTATTTCCAGGCTGTTCCAGTTCTTGTTCTGTCAGTGATTTCTGTGTTTTGTTTTAGATGAAGGTATTTCTTTCTTGTTCTCTATTTCTTATTGTAGCCCTTTCGTTTCTCGTTTTGGCAGTCATCTGTCTTTCCTATTGCAGACCCTTTAACTTCTCATTTTGTCTGCCATCTCTTTTTTTGTCCTGGTGGATTTTCGTTTCTTGGTCTATCAAGTGCTTTCCTCCTGTAAACTCCGTTTATTTCTCGTTCTGTCATCCATCCCTGGTTCTTTATGTCGACTCTTTATTTATTCCTTTGCTAAGTCATTACTGTGATGACGGAGGGGTTATTGGCCTGCACTTGTTTTCCCCCCACTATAAGATTGTTCGTTGTTGTATTTGTCTGACTTTATTCAAGTTTAAAAGGCTGCGCCAGTCTTGAATAAAAGTTACTCTGTGTTAGGTTTCCTTATGGGAGCAAGAGCTACCCTGCTTGTTTATTGTTTACTGTTGACAGTTCCCTGCCTCATTTTATTTTAAACGTCTTTATTTCTTGTTCTGTTCATGTCGACTCTTTATTTCTTTTTCTTCCTGTAAACTCTTATTTTTCGTTTGGCCCGCCATACCTGTTTGTCCCTGTAGACTGTTTATTTATTTCTCGTTTTGTCTGCTGTCTCTTTTCCTTCCTGTTGGCTTTTTCGTTTCTTGTTTTGTCAGTCTTCATACGTTCTTCCTGTTAAGGTGTTTGGTTCCTTGTTGAACTAGCCAATCATTTTTGATCCTGTTGGCTGTTTTGTTTTTCTCCTTTACTCAGCTATCTGGTTTTCTTCCTGTTGTTTGTTTGTTTGGTTTGTTTTTCACTTCCTGCCACGTTCGCCATCTCTCTCTCTCTCTCTCTCTCCTCTCTCTCTCTCTCTCTCTCTCTCTCTATCTCTCTCTCTCTCTCTCTCTGTTTATCTGTCTGTACCTGACTCTGTCTCTCTCTGTCTCTGTCTCACTCATCTCTCTGCGCATTCACTCTCTCTGCGTGTGTTCTCTCTCTCTCTCTCTCTCTCTGTCTCTTTATCTCTCTGCGCATTCACTGTCTCTGCGCGTTCTCGCCTCTCTCTCTCTCTCTCTCTCTCTCTCTCTCTCTCTCTCTCTCTCTCTCTCTCTCTCTCTCTCTCTCTCTGTGCCCCATTCTGTCTCTGCTAGTTCTCTCTCTCTCTCTCTCTTTTCTCCCTCCCTCTCTCTCTCTCTCTCCACCCATTCTCTCTCTCTCTGCGCGTTCTCTCCCCCCCCCTCTCTCTCTCTCTCTCTCTCTCTCTCTCTCTCTCTGCGCGCTTTCTCTCTCCGCCGTTACGTACATTCAAGCTTCATATCCACACTATCTTCATAATTATGGAAAGGTAAGGTAAATGTTGCTTCTAGCCCAGCCGACCGTAAAGAGCCGTATCAGGGCTGTCACCGCGTAGTATATATATATATATATATATATATATATATATATATATATATATATATATATATATATATGGGGGTTTGACAGATGGGGGAGAACCAGGTGACTAGGGGAAGGGTAGCTCTCTCACACCATCACACCACACCACCAGAACTGCAACACATGGACACGGAGCAGCCGGCTTGATTCAACCTCGCCAACATTCTGACTGCTAGAAATCAGGGAGGTTTTTTAATTAACTTCGTAGTGCGTACGTACAATAAGCAGTACGCTCATGAAGTGTACATGGTGGTCACAGCTGAGGGCACGGGGAAGACTGGACTGGACGCGATCAGAAAGCCCTACGGGGCCGTTGGTTAGGGAAAGGAACAGAGAGGCGGGGGGGTGTTGTGATGGGGTGGTGGAGGGGGGGGGGTGGTGGGTGGAGGAAAGAGTCAATTGAATCGGGGCGGTCATGGTTGAGTTGTCCAGTGCTGGGCATTGTGTGTGTCCACTGCAGACCCCAGGGGCGTGACAGGGTTGTGGCTTCACGCAGCTTGACTGGGCCGGGTAGAAAGTCTGTGTGTACACCGGGTGAACCCAGGTTCGTCTGTCTGTCTGTCTGTCTGCCTGTCTGTCTGCCTGTCTGTGTGTGTCTGTCTGCTTGTCATCTTCTGTCGCCCGATCAACACAGATAGTGTGTCGTGGAATATTCACCGTCAGTGGGATGGCTCGCTGTTAAGCTGCTGACACACGAGCTTTTTCGTCCGCACAGTTGAGACGAAACGTTTTGAACCTGTGCGGTCCGACCAATCAGTGGCCTTGGTACGATTCAATCAAATGTTTGGTCTCCGAATCGGACAGTCTGACCGCCTTGCTGGACGACGCCATTTTTCCTTGTGCCGTGGGTGTTGGCTTAATGCTGAGCGTTGATTGGTTGGAGGATACTAACTGTCCGTTTCGAATAGATCACGGTGTACCTCGAACGGTCGGGTTTAACTGGATGCCGAAGTCCGTTTGAGATGTACGTTTACTATGACACACGCTACGTTTGGGATCGGGTTCGACCGGTACTTCCGAAGCGTACGGGCGGGGAGGCTCGTGTGTCAGCCGCTTTAGAGGCGAGATATCAGAGCCATCGTTATTGAGCGCAGCCAGTGGTCCAACCTTGTCCATTCCCGAAGATGACCACCATCGTGTGAGCACTGTGGGCTGAACCGAAAGAC
>JADBJO010005266.1:75000-77500 GCA_016801955.1 Conus betulinus
CCCCATATCCAAAATTTAGACGTGTTATTTACCCAGATTTGATAACTAAAGTCAGGTATAGATTTGGTAACGGAAAATCGTTCTACGCCATAGATTTGATAACTAAAACGAGTTATACATCATAGACTTCATAACCAGAACGTGTCCTATACCATCCATCTGAGAGGTCAGCCCAATGCTGCTGTGTTGTGTGTTGCAGTTGCACAGTGCGGTGAACAACTGGGAGAGACACCACGACAATAGGTAAGAGGCTTCATGTGGAGGGGCGGGATGAATGCAAACAGAAACAGTCGTGATTCATCATGTGATGATGGTGATGATGATTATGGTGGTGGTGGTGATGATGATGATGATGATGATGATGATGGTGGTGCTGTTGCTGCTGCTGTTGCTGCTGATGATGGTGATGATGATGATGATGATGATGATGATGATGATGATGATGATGGTGATGATGATAAAAGCAACGATGATGATGATAATGATGATGATGGTGGTGATGAAACGTAGGAAGAAACTTGAGGGTGTGAGGGTGTGTGTATGTGGGGGGGGGGGGGGACACGATGGCAGGTCTTCAGACAAGAAACCCCGTCAGGCAAAAGTATGGTCGACCCTGAACTCCTTACCCTCTAAGGGGGATCGAGTCCCATCCAGTTCATGACTTCTGCTGTCCGAGGTTTCCCTGGCGCTGCTGGCATTCCAGCCAGCATCTTCCGAATTGGTGGACGTTCTTTTTAGACGGGTGTTTTATTCACATCTTCTCCATGGGCCTCCACTGATTTCCCCAGTGCTAGTGCCGATATTGCATATCAGTAGACATCAACGGAGCTTCAGGATCAACGTGATGTGTAGACACCAGGCCTTGTATGAACAGAGAGGCCACAGCAGTCTGCTATCTTCAGGCTTTCTTCTTTCACTTGTTGGGGTCCTGTCCCTCTCTTTGTGTCTTTCAAGCAGTCATCAGACCACGTCGTTCCAAGGCTCTTGACTGGGTTTTCTGTCAATGTTCAAACAGCCGCTTGACTGCAGTGAACGTGACTCCTTCAGCTCCTTTCCTTTCTTGCAGGGAGAGGCTTTCGTGATTCATTTAGTTGGAAGCTCATCCTCGATAAAAATAGTTAACTCGTGTAACTGCTTCAGTAGTGTCGGTTATTAATCCTACTCGGTGGAAACAACTGGGGTGTCATCCATCAAGGCTTTCAGAGGGGGTATTTGGTATCCATTTCTAAGACTGGCTGGACCAGCACCATTCATGGCTACTTTAAAGATGACCACCATTGCCAACACAAGAAATATTGTGAAACTGCACGGCCCACTGCCATTTCAAATTCCAGGATTGATCCAGTCTGTTGTGTATTCCTTTGTGGAGAATCCTATTAAGAAGCCATGGAAATGTTTTTTCTCAACATGCCTCGGATGTTGAGACATGATGCATCTCAAGGGTCAGCCGAATCAGCTTGAGTGGAACTGATCACATGCGTTTGCCAGGTCGAATCACACCACGTCGAGGCTGATTGTCTCTGTCTAAGCTCTTTGGATTGTCTCCCAAATCATAGTGGCATGTTCTACGTTAACTCTTCTGGGATGCCTTCATTCTAGACTGACAAATGAAAGTTCTTATTTTCTCTGAGATATTCATTTCAGCCTAACTACCATTGCCCCTCAACGTTCAGGTGTGATATTGGTCTGAACTGGTTAATGTCCCCCCCCCCCCCCCCACGCGAGTTTTGCTGTTTGGGAAATGCACACTCCATCAGCTATCATCCATTTGTCGCTGATCTTCAGGTTCCTCTGTGCTAATCTCTTCATCTTGTGGAGTCACTCAATGACACAGGGATATTTCAGTCTGGCGAATTGGAAGGACTCTGAAGTAGCAATCATATGTGTTTTTTCTCTTTTGCTTCTTCTTCTTCTTCTTCTTGCTGATTCCGCTTAGCTGAGGGACAGTGTTCACATCTTCCCAGAGCCTCCCCGTCCTTTCTTCTAAGCTTCTGAGGCAGCCTTCATTTGTTTTCTTGAGATTCCCCTCTCTCTCTTTTTTTTGGACGATGTCCATCGTTCACTTGAGTCTGGATATTTTCAGGAGGTATCTTCACTTTGGATGTTTCAGTCCATGGGTGTCCCCACATGTTTCGTATACATTGTCTCCATACATGGCCACTGTGTGCATTCCAGTACTCTTTTCTATCATCGCATTCAGGACTGGGACTATGTTTTCATCTACTTTCTTCCATTCCTTTGCACGAGTTCTTTTCAGGATGTTTGGACTTGTATTATGTCTGATACAAACACTGTACAACAGATTCCATGAAAACTTTGTTCAGAGATGTCCTACTCGATCTGAGTTTTGAATTTCTGAAACAGATCGACATTTTTCATCTGATCTGATCTTAGATTTTACAGAAGAAAGATTGTACCAGAATCCACATCGTGTTTTTCAGAAGATATGTTTAATGAGCTGCATGACTGGGGTCTTCTCGTTTCCCTGAATATGGCTTGG
>JADBJO010005266.1:82500-95000 GCA_016801955.1 Conus betulinus
TTATGGTTTTGGTGTTTGAAACTTTCGACACAAAGTGATTGTTCGTGTGCTGTTTATCGTATTGTGCCTTCTGGATTCAAGGACGTTAGAGCGCGGGAGTAAGCTGGGTGGGTGGGTGGGGAGGTGGATGCAGGGGGGAGGCGGGAGGGAGTGTGTGGTGGGGTCGGTGGTGGTGTGTGTGGTGGTGAAGGTGTAGATTGTCGGTGATAACGCACAATAGTCGGTCGGAGGGTAGAGTTCAGGGGGGTTGGGGCGGGGTAGAGTTCTCTCCCTTGTGACAGGTCACCCATTTCATATTGCCCTTTTCTCCCACAAGAAATGGAGGAGGGCGTGGTGGGTGGGTGACGGGGTGGGGGTGGGGGAATGAGGTCATGACTCAAGTCGACACACTTTACTCTCTCTCTCTCTCTCTCTCTGTCTCTGTCTCTCTGTCTCTGTCTCTATTTTTGTCTGTCTGTCTGTCTGCTCTCTGTCTGTCTGTCTGTCTGTCTCTCTCTCTCTCTCTCTCTCTCTCTCTCTCTCTCTCTCTCTCTCTTTCTCCCTCTCTCCAGCCCTGATATGGTTCTTTGCGGTCGGCTGAGCTATAAACAACATTACCCCATCTTCTGTCTATGTGTCTCTCTGTCTGTCTGTCTGTCTGTCTGTCTGTGTCCGTCTGTTTGTATATATCTTCAGCCAAGATATACCACTTTGCGGGCTATAAGCAACATTACGTCTCTCTCTCCCTCCCTCCCTCCCCCCTCTCTCTCTCTTCTCTCTCTCTCTCTCTCTCTCTCTCTCTCTCTCTCTCTCTCTCTCCCTCTCTCTCTCTCTCTGTCTCTCTCCACCAGACGTTTGTATCGTACCTGACTTTTAACCTATCTGCTGTTAATTGACTATGGACATGCACTTAACAGTATATAATGACTAGGTTCAGGCTCGTCACCGATCTCACAGCGATGCCGATCTGATGTATATCCACTGGGCAGAAAGGACGCCAGCAAATGAAGCGCATCTGGTGTTGTCTAGCACCAGTGAAGAGCTCAGTATACACCATTATTCCAATTTGTGTACATTCCCAAGTCAGTGTAGATGAGCACTTCTTTTGGATCGTACGCAGGAACAAGCGGTTAGACAGACAATTTTCAATTTATTTATTGAAAGCATTCAAATTGCAATCATTTCTTCTATCATGAAACTGTTTTTTTTTTTCTGAATGAAGGTTATTTGTGTTTGCAAGCAGTTGTTTACATGGATGCTAAGACGATGATTTTAATTAATTTGCAGCCCCCTTCATGAGGGGCAATGGCCTACCTAAACATGAATGAAATTAATCATCTTGAGTTTTTCTCTGTCTGTCTGTCTGTCTGTCTGTCTGTCTCTCTCTCTCTCTCTCTCTCTCTCTCTCTCTCTCTCTCTCTCTCTCCCCACAACATACACGCACACAGAGCGCGCCACACGAACACATAACCCGATACTGAAGATTCCCCCCCCCCCCCCCCCCCCTCCCCCACCTCCGCGTCACTGACAATGTCCTTGACCTGAATGACCTCGGTGTCATCTGAACGGTGTGAGCGATCAGTCATTTGTGTTGTGTGTGTGTGGTGTGTGTGGGGGGGGGGGGGGGGGGGGGGGGCGGGGGGCGGGGGGGGTGAAATGTTACACCCGAGTGTCTTGACTCCCGTGTGAAAACAAGCTTTATGGCAAGCTCCCCCGACTCTAAACTTTCCACGCGGTGGGCGGGTGTGTGGTGTGTCTGCTATAACATTCTGTTCGGGATTGTTCTCACCAGTCGCCAGCAAAACCGAGTCTGTATTAGTAAAGGGGGCTGGGGTGTGGGGGGGTGGGGTGGGTGTGGGGTGGTGGTGATGGGGTGGTGGGGGGGGGGGAGGGAGGGTCATTAGACCTTGTTTTGTGCCCAATAGTTTATTCTCCTTCTTTTCTTGTTTCTTTATTTGTTTCTTTCTTTATTTGTTTTAGTTTTTCTTTCTTTTTTTCTTTTTTTTCATTTTTTATCTTATTGTTGCTATCATTACTATTACAATTATTGCCATTATCGTTTAATTTTTGTTATTTATTCGTTTAGTTTTTGCTATCCTAATTCTGTGCCACCTCTGGTGTGTGCTGTACGCGCGCGCGCGCGCGCGTGTGTGTGTGTGTGTGTGTGTGTGTGTGTGTGTGTGTGTGTGTGTGTGTGTGTGTGTGTGTGTGTGTGTGTGTGTGTGTGTGTGTGTGTGATGCGTCGATCGCTGTGCGAGGTACAGTTGACGGCATGTCCGTTAGAGTGTTACGCTAAAAGCGAACAGTGCAGACAAACTACGTCTGCCGTGAGGAAAATTTCGTTTTGATTATTTCCCTTCTTCCCTTCCCCTCCCTCCCCCCCCCCCCTCTCTCTCCTCTCTCTCTCTCTCTCTCTCTCTCTCTCTCTCTCTCTCTCTCTCTCTGTGTCTTTGTCTCTCTGTCTCTGTCTCTCTCTCTGTCTGTCTGCCTGCCTGTCTGTCTGTCTGTCTGTCTGTCTGTCTCTGTCTATTTGTCTGTCTGTCTGTCTGTCTGTCTGTCTGTCTCTCTGTCTCTCTCTCTCTCTCTCTCTCTCTCTCTCTCTCTCTCCTCTCTCTCTCTCGCTCTCTCTGTTCATATGGTCTTCTCTCTCTGTTCATATAGCAATTGCCTTCTGTCTGTGTGTGTGTGTGTGTGTGTGTGTGTGTGTGTGTGTGTGTGTGTGTGTTCATATAGCGTATTTTTGTCTTGTGCTTAGTTGTATTGCCGGTATTGGTTTGTACGATGTTTACCTGTATTGACCTGTGCATTGTTCTCTCTCTCTCTCTCTCTCTGGGTCCTCTCTCTCTCTCTCTCTCTCTCTCTCTCTCTCTCTCTCTCTCTGTGCTCATATAGCATGCTATTGCCTTGTGCTCGTTGGCATTGCCGGTATTGGTGTGTACGGCAGCTTACTTCAATGGAGCCATGTGTTGTTCCAGGAGAACTGTTTCCTAATCGGTTCTGGAAAACCTATGCTGACTACTACGACACGTACGGCGGTGCCAGACAGTAAGTCTTGTTTGATTGTCTTGGCAACTGTTCCTGCTCCATTTACAGTGCTGTGTGTGTGTGTGAGTGTGTGTGTGTGTGTGTGTGGTGTGTGTGTGTGTGTGTGTGTGTTGTGTGTGTGTGTGAGTCTGCATGTTCACGTTACATGTTTATGAACATAAAAAAAAGCGTGAACGTTACATGGATAACAATAAAGAATAACAGATAAAGGATCAGAATAAACATTAATAACGAAAACACACCAGCTGTGCCTAATTAGATGTAACTAAGACTCGGAACTGGAGTTAATAGTACTTGAAGCGAACACTCGTATTTAGTTTTGAAATCGGAAAATGACTTCAGGGAAAAGAGTCGAAGAAAGTAAAAGAGGAAACAATAGAGACAACTGCGACGACTTGTGCGGGCGTAGTGGAAATAGTTGTTTGGAGTTGCGTCCCTTCAATTGTTCTCAAATAGGGAGCAGACGTCACTGTTTCAATGTTCAGTTTGGGAGGTCAGCCGTCATTTTTTTCCACTATTATTGTCCTTGTTTATTGTGTGTGTTTCTGGCTAAGTAGTAAAGGTGACATCCTGACTGATAACTGCTGCATTAGAGTTGTGCATGAACAACTTTTTGAAATGTTTATTTCACGATGAAACGATCGTAGTTTAGACACATGATTAAAGATGAGCATTTGTTAGCTTAAGAAATTGGAAAATGAGATGATAATGATGTTGATGATGATGATGACTATACTACTACTACTACTACTACTACTACTACTATACTACTATACTACTACCACCACCACCACCACCACTACTACTACTACTACTACTACCACCACCACCACCACCACCACCACCACCACCACTACTACTACTACTACTACTACTGATATAGTCAACACGCGCGCGTATACTGCAACCGCCCATAAGTCGCAATGACATACACATTCACACATGGGCTCAGAATTGATTGTAAGCAGGAAACGCAAGCTCACACACGCACAACTTTACCGCAGATACAGACTGACAGACGGACGCACACACACACACAGTCACACACACACACACACACACACACACACACACACACACACACACACACATATGCACACATGCATGCGCGCGCGCGCGTGTGCACACACACACACACACACACACACACACACACACACACAACAACACACACACACACACACACACACACACACACACACACACACACACACACACACACACACACACACACACACACACTCACTCACTCACTCACTTACTGTGGGGCAGTGTTGGACTCAGTGTATTCTGTGATGTATCAGTCCACACACACACACACACACACACACACACACACACACACACACACACACACACACACACACACGCTTTGGGGTAGTGTTGGGTTCAGTATGTTCTACGGTGTGTGTCAGGTTTCTGGAAGAACGGCTAAGTTCAGACAAAGCTCTGGAAGAGTTCTGCGACCTGCGGCAGCAACACGGGATACTGCCTCTATACTCCTTGCTCTGTCTACCTGTGAGTACCTGTAGTCTATTGCCTCTACACTCCTTGCTCTGTCTACCTGTAAGTACCTGTAGTCTATTGTCTCTACACTCCTTGCTCTATCTATCTGTGAGTACCTATAGTCTATTGTCTCTATACTCCTTGCTCTATCTACCTGTGAGTACCTGTAGTCTATTGCCTTTACACTCCTTGCTCTATCTACCCTGTGAGTACCTGTAGTCTATTGCCTCTACACTCCTTGCTCTATCTACCTGTGAGTACCTGTAGTCTATTGCCTCTATATTCCTTGCTCTATCTACCTGTGAGTACCTGTAGTCTATTGCCTCTATATTCCTTGCTCTATCTACCTGTGAGTACCTGTAGTCTATTGCCTCTACACTCCTTGCTCTATCTACCTGTGAGTACCTGTAGTCTATTGCCTCTATATTCCTTGCTCTATCTACCTGTGAGTACCTGTAGTCTATTTGCCTCTACACTCCTTGCTCTATCTACCTGTGAGTACCTGTAGTCTATTGCCTCTACACTCTTGCTCTATCTACTGTGAGTACCTGTAGTCTATTGCCCTACACTCCTTGCTTTATCTACCTGTGAGTACCTGTAGTCTATTGCCTCAACACTCCTTGCTCTATCTACCTGTGAGTACCTACAGTCTATTGTCTACACTCCTTACTCTATCTACCTGTGAGTACCTATAGTCTATTGCCTCTATACCCCTTGCTCTATCTACCTGTGAGTACCTGTAGTCTCTTGCCTCTATACTCCTTGCTCTATCTACCTATAAGTTCATGTAGTCTATTTGCCTCAACACCCCTTGCTCTATCTACCTGTGGATACCTGTAGCCCACTGTCGCTGCAGCCCCTCCATTGTCAGTACATTCATCGCCCTGCCTGACTGTGAATACTTAACCGTTTCTAAACATATTGCTCCATCTACGTGTGAGTACTTCATTGTCTTTAAACACATTGCTTCACGTACCTGTGAATACTTTATTATATCTGAACTCATTGCTCCATCTACCTGTGAGTACCTGTGCTGTTGCTGTTCTACAGCAATTGCTTTCTCTGCCTGTGAGTACCTTTTGTTCTCTCTATTTGTGCGCATCTTTATCGTCTCTGCACCCCATACTTGACCTGTGTGTATTTTTTTATTCTGTCTCAACACCCATTGTTTTTTACGTATGCGTGGTCTGTTTTTCTTTTTCTTTCTTTTTTTCAGATCTGTAACTGTATCTCTTTACATATATGTGATCTGTTTTTCTTTTTCTGTTTTGTTTTCGAATCTGTTAGTGTTCTCTCTCTCTCTCTCTCTCTCTCTCTCTCTCTCTCTCTCTCTCTCTCTCTCTCCTCTCTCTCTCTCTCTCTCTCTCTCTGGGAGTGCTGATTATAAGCGAGTCCCTTTGCTATCCCTATAGTCTTTGCTCCATCTGTGTTTGTCAGTACCTTCACTATATCTCTCTACGCTCCTCGTTCTGTCCGTCTGTCTATCTGCCTGTGAGTTTCATTCGTCTGTACTACCGTCGTCTGGTGTTGTTCCATTACAGAGTTTATTGTGGTGTGTGTGGGTGGTGTGATGTGGTTTTGGTATGGCGTGGGTGTGGTGTGAGTGCAAGGTGGTGTAGTGATATGTGGTACAATGTTTGTGGTATACTGGAATATTATGGTGACGTGTCATGAGATGTGGGTGGTATAGTATGGCCTGGTGTTGTTGTGTGATGTTGTTAGGCGTGACATTGATGGGCTATGAGGGCCGGAATAGCTCAGTCGTAGAGCGCCGGACTCGTAATCTTGGGGTTGCGGGTTCGAATCTCCGCCGGGCCGTTTCGGTACTAGGGGAAATTTCAGAGTTAACATTGGCTCTGACTCCATTTCCCACATAGTCCTTCGAGTGAGACTGTAAACCGAGGTCCCGTATGTGAACGCACGCATAACATCTTGCACACACGTAAAAATCCATCACCCACGTTCGGAAGAGAAGGCCAGTTTTTGGCCGTTAGTATGGATGACACGTTACACATAGCATGCACCTTCCCCGAAGATGGAGTATGGCTGCCTTAATGGCGGGATAAAAAAAAGGGGTCATACACGCAAAACTCCACTCCCTTTGTGGGGTAGATGGGATTAATTCATGCCTGTCTGTACAAGGGAGTGTCCGCAGGTGTACTAGCCTGCGTACGCGAAAAAGAAAAAGAAAAAAGAAAAAAAAAAAAAAATGTGCTATGGCATAATGTGCCCCGCGCGCGTGGTGGTGTGCGCCATTTTTGTATGGCATGGGATGTACAGTGGGGTTAACTATAGTGGCATAGTGATACACAGTGTTGTAGCGCGTGAATTGTGTTGTGGTTTAAGGTATTGCTGGGTTACCTACCCTGGATTTGTTTGATTGTTGACCGGTAGGCACATCAAATGTGACACTGTGGTTTCGCTGACTAGCTTTGCTCTCGTTTACAGTCTCTCGGTCTCTTAAACCCCCTTCCAACACTTAAGAGGAAGGATAGGAGAAGAAGAAGAAGAAGGAGAAGAAGAAGAAGAGAAAAGAATGTTTTATTCTCAGTAAGAAATACACATTTATCAGTTGTGTGACGCTCTAGGTCAATTTTACGCAGACTGAGAGAAAAACCTGAAAGAGCTTTGTGCAAGAACGACAAACGAAGGATATAGGAAGGCAGGGGATCATACAAGAGTACCTTCCCTTTAAAAAAAGCCTCTCCTCGAAGAAACCCCTCGATTTGGTGCTTTAAACTGCCGCATGAAAAATCAGATTCAGAATGCTGTCAGGGCTGCCAGGGATGACGTATGGGCATAAGGGGAAACTATATACGACTTTTACAATGGAGCTCATGGTGTGTAACATCTGTTCTAACTGCGCAGAGAGAGAGAGAGAGAGAGAGAGAGAGCGAGAGAGAGAGAGAGAGAGAGAGAAGGGCGACGCTGTATCGTCACCATTCGATCCTGTCAGTTTGAGTTGCATGTCAGGTCGGAGCGGAAGCAGGTGTGGGGGTGGTGTCATGGAATTGTGAAGGAGAGACGGGGAACTGTCATTGTGACCCGTCTCCCACAGCTTATATCACGTGCTGTGGGCAACTTGTGATCCGCTATCAGTAGATCTACACTGAGGACAAAACTAAAAGTTTTAACAATAATGGACCGGATCTCGTCCTTCTGTTCCAGTATCTATCTGTTTCTGTCTGTCTGTCTGTCTGTCTGTCTGTCTGTCTTTGTCTCTCTCTCTCCTCTGTCTCTCTGTCTGTCCTCTCTGTCTCTCTCTCTCTCTCTCTCTCTCTCTCTCTCTCTCTGTGTTTTCTGTGTGGTATTGTTGCTGATGTTGTTGGAATAGACCACATTTTCCAGGCGTGGTAGAAAAACAAGGGGAAGTGAAAAGGAACCAAATGCACTCTGAACTTGGTGAAGGCCTAGTCCACAACGGTTGTGTTCCCTGCTTGATTCGTTGAAAGGCAACAGATGTACCTCTTCAGAACGTTTTCCGGATGGTTGGAGTCCAGCAAATCGATGCGACATGTGAAAATAAATATGAAGAATTATTTCCTCCATTGCAGTAACACAACACAGCGCAATTCTTTTTTCTATCATCCTCCCCCCTTCTTTCTTCTTCCGTGCACTGCCTCCCCCCCCCCCCCCCCCCCCCAAAAAAAAAAAAAAAAAAACCCACCAGTCCTTCCGAATCTCCGTCTGTCTGGCTGACTGGCTGGCTGGCTCTCTGTCTGTGTGTGTGTGGTGTGTGTGTGTGTGTGTGTGTGTCTTGTGTGTGTGTGTCTCTCTCTCTCTCTCTCCTCTCTCTCTCTCTCTCCTCTCTCTCTCCTCTCTCTCTCCTATCTCCTCTCTCTCTCTCTCTCTCTCTCTATTTCTACGTAAGACGACTGCAGGCGAAAACTGAAACTATATTTAAAAGGAAAAGCATCATTCTTCTTCCGCCGGGCAAGAGACAAAAAAGCAAATTTCGAGACAAAAGACCGCGCGTTTCAACGTCGACTTGGCGCCCAACGTGAGAAGATGAGTGATTGCTCGTTACTCGTTTTCATTGTCCTGAACGTTGTTCATCGTGCCTGAAGAAGACCTAGGAGGTTGATCTCAAAGTGAGGTGACCGCAATCCTCCCCTTCTTCCTTCTTCCGTGCACCTCCTCTCTCTCTCTCTCTCTCTCTCTCTCTCTCTCTCGCTCTCTCTCTCTCTCTCTCTCTCTCTCTCTCTCTCTCTCTCTCTCTCTCTCTCAAATGAAACGTTTTTGAAAAGAATTGTTAGTAAGACCGCCAAAACACAACGGGGCACTACCAAATTACAAGACAAAACACGACGCGTTTCGAACCCCTTAAAAGTCTTCTTCAGGCAAGATACACACAGCACCCACCATTCAGGACAACGGACACGGGAGAACGAGCAAATCACTCATCATCTCAGACTTGGCGCAAGATGGGCGTTCTCCGTTTATGTTGTCCTGAATGGTCGAAACGCGTCGTCGTGTTTTGTCTTTGTGTAATTTGTTTGTCCCCGTTTGTTTGGCGGACTCGCCAACAATTCTTAATTAAAATCTGTTTAAAAGAGGTTTAAACACGTTGTGTTTTGTCTTACAGTTTAATCCCTTTTGTCCAACGGAATGATAATAATTCTTTTTTTCTTTAAAATTTCCCGTCTCCTTCGTCCTCGCCCGCCTCCCCCCTCCCCCATTCCTGTCTCCCCCCCTCCCTCCCCAGTACACTGACCTGAGGTCTCTCCTCACCTCTGTCTCTCGCCCTCACCCTCACCCTCACCCTCACTCCTACGCCTCCTCACCGACCCTGGTGTCATGAGTTTAGAAAATGAGGCACCTGTTCATCACCAACTTGTTTTGACGCTCCGATTCCCTCCCCTGACCATACCACGTCTACCCGATATGGGGCAAGCTTGGGACATCCTTTTTATTGGGGGGGGGGGGAGAGGAGGGGGGGGGGGGGATGCCTCCTGGTTTGTTCTGTGTGTTCTGTGTTTGTCATTTTCTGCCAAGCGATTTGATGTCGTAAGCCAGCATTCGTTTGGAGTTCATGGGCTGTCTTATTATTTCATTTCGTGGGAGCAAGAGTGACCGTACTCGTTTTGCCTATCCCTGTCTACCCATTCCAGTCTTGCCATTCTTCCACCTTCTTCCAGCCTTGTGTTTTTTTTTTTCCCCTTCCATGATATTCCTTAAGGTTATTGACATGTCTGAGGTGTGCAGTGGGTGGTGGGGTGGTGGTGATGGTGGGTTGGTGGTGGTGGTGGTGGTGGTGGTGGTGGTGCAGCACTAAGAAGGATTTGTTCACTGTCCATGGTACTGCTTAGTTCACAATTAGACGTGAGTGTGTGTGTGTGTGTGTGTGTGTGTGTGTGTGTGTGTGTGTGTGTGTGTTGGTGTGCGCGCGCGCGCGCGCGCGTGCGAAGGAATGTTTTGCGGTGTGCATGCGTGCGTGTGAACAGGTGTGTGTGTGTGTGTGTGTGTGTGTGTGTGTGTGTGTGTGTGTGTGTGTGTATGTGTGTGTGTGTGTGGTTTAGTGCGGTGTAGTGTCGTGTGTAGTGTGTGTGTGTGTGTGTGTGTGTGTGGGTGTGTGTAGTGTGTGTGTGTGTGTGTGTGTGTGTGTGTGTGTGTGTGTGTGTGTGTGTGTGTGTGCGCGCGCGCGCGCGTGTACGTGCGTGCGTGCGTGCGTGTAGTGTGTGTGCGTGCGTACGTGTAGTGCATGCGTGCATGCGTGCGTGCGTGCGTGTTCTGCTTGGGTGGGAAAGGAAGGGAAAGAAGAGACCGCGTACGTGTTAGCCCCTGTTGTGGTCGTGTTTCCATACAAGGCACAGCCGCTTACGCTTCATTTCAGAATGAAAGCGCCCCGATGATTCTGCTGTTCCCTGGCCTGATTGCCTCCTCCCCCACCTCCCTCCTTCCACCCCCTACCCCCATCTACCTGCACTGCAGCCTTGTCAGGTCCTATTTGTTCACAGGCCTCTGCACCCCACCCTCCCCCCCCCCCCCCCCTTCACCCACACCCACACCCCAATGACAGACACCCCACCCCCACCCCTAACCCTACCTCTACCCACACCCATCACACCCTTGTTACAGGCTGGGGATGTACTGTGCCAGTGGTAATATTAACGTCCAGTTAGCCTTCGGGTGGTTCTTCAAAGGCGAGTGGGTTTCCACACTGAAGCGCTGAGACAGGGGAACCGCGTTGTGTATGTCCTCCATCAGGCCCCCAGATCGTTTTGCAAAGTGAGACGACTGCAGGCGGAAAGCTAAACCAATCTTTCAAAAGTTTCCGCCAAACATAAACAAAGGAATCACAAGACAAACCACGACGCGTTTTTGACCTTTTAGTCTTCTTCTTCTTCAGGCGAGAGAAACAAAACTCAGGACAACGAAAACGATGAGGATAAGTGATTGCTCGTTCCTCATGTTCGATTTGATTGATGAGAGGAGTGATTGCTCCGTTCTTCGTGTTCGATTTGACGAGCTGAGTGACCGCTCGTTCTTCATTTTCGTTGCCCTGAGTGTTGTTTGTTTCTCTTGCCTGAAGAAGACCTAAGAGGTCGAAACGCGTCGTGTTTTGTCTTGTGATTGGTTTGTTCATGTTTGGCTGGATACAGTACTTTAAAAAAAAAAAAAGAAAACGGTTTAAGGTGCCCTGATGTTGATCCCTTCGTTTCAAAGTCCTGACCCCCCCCCCCCCCCCCCCCCGCCCCCTCCCTTACACCCACTCACCCATAACCTAAACAGGGTGAACGTGCATCCTTGCCCTTTGATGAGGTGACTGGTCACGTCATCAGACTAGGGTGAGGTCGCCCATCTCATGCTGTCTCTCGTCTCGCATGCCTTCCGAGGGCGTCATTGCCCCACAAGAGCGAGCGAGTGAGAGCAAGCGAGCGAGCGAGCGAGCGAGCGAGAGAGAGAGAGAGAGAGAGAGAGAGAGAGAGAGAGAGAGGAGAGAGAGAGAGAGAGAGAGAGAGACCCCAGTTTAACGTCAGAGATCAAAAAGAGTGAGCGAAGCAACAGACACTCTGTGGTGTGTGTGTGTGTGTGTGTGTGTGTGTGTGTGTGTGTGTGTGTGTGTGTGTGTGTGTGTGCACCACCCTGTAGTGTGAGTGTGGCAAGCAGGTGCGTCTGCTGTGTTGCCCGATCTGTTTTTCCTGTCTCAGAATAATTGTTTCCCCCTAAGTCAGTACAGGGCATGTTTTTGTCCTGTTTCAAAAAGGCTTTTTTTCTCAAGTCTTTACGGGGCGGCAAGTTTTGTCCTGTCTCAACAATTTTTTTTTCTAGTCTTTACCGGACATGTTTTTGTCCTGTCTCGAAAGTTTTTTTTCAGTCTTTACGGGGTATGTTTTGTCCTGTCTCAGAAGGTTTTTTTATCCAGTCTTTATGGGGTATATTTTGTCCTGTCTCAGAAGGCTTATTTTCAGTCTTAACGGGACATGTTTGTCCTGTTTTAGAAGCCTTTTTTCAGTCTTAACGGGACATGTTTTGTCCTGTCTCATAAGCCTTTTTTTTTCAGTCTTTACGGGGCGTGTTTTTGTCCTGTCTCGGAAGGTTTTTATCCAGTCTTTACGGGGTATATTTTGTCCTGTCTTAGAAGGCTTATTTCAGTCTTAACGGGACATGTTTTGTCCTGTCTCAGAAGCCTTTTTTCAGTCTTAACGGGACATGTTTTTTTTTCCTGTCTCAGAGGATTTTTTTAAAGTCTTAACGGGACATGTTTTGTCCTGTCTCAGAAGGGCTTTTTCAGTCTTAACGGGACATGTTTTGTCCTGTCTCAGAAGGTTTTTATCCAGTCTTTACGGGGCATGTTTTGTCCTGTCTTAGAAGGCTTATTTAAGTCTTAACGGGACATGTTTTTGTCCTGTCTTAGAAGGTTTTTTCAGTCTTAACGGGGCATGTTTTTCCTGTCTTAGAAGTTTTTTCAGCCTTAACAGGGCATGTTTTGTCCTGTCTCAGAAGGCTTTTTCAGTCTTAACGGGACA
>JADBJO010005266.1:115000-120000 GCA_016801955.1 Conus betulinus
GAAGGCATAGGTCTGGCGACCTGATCTGGGAGGGATGTTGACATGGACAGTGTGACTGGTCTTCTGTGTCGCCATAATACAAAGGTCGTCCAGGCTTTTGTCGTGATTTGCACGTGCGTTGATCTCTTAAAATAGCGAGATCGTCCACGCTCTGGTCGCGATCTGCACGTGCGTTGACCTCATACTACAGAAAAGTCGTCCAGGCTCTTGTCATAACCTGCATATACGTTGACCTCATGAGCTGTTGTATCTATTGGCTGTAAGAAATAGAACTTTAGTAACATAGGGCTATTAGACACAGACATAGAACTGTAGTAATTACTGGCTGTGGGAAATAGAACTTTGTTAATACGGGCTATGAGACATAGACATACAGCTGTTGTAACTACTGACTATGGGAAATAGAAATGTAGTAATATAGAGCTATTAGACACAGACATAGAGCTGTTGTAACTACTGACTATGGGAAATAGAACGTTGGTGATAAAGAACTACGAGACATAGACATTGAGGTGTTGTAACTACTGACTATGTGAAATAGAACTTTGATAATATAGGACTATGAGACATAGAGCTGTGGTAACTACTGACTATGGGAAATATAACTTTGGTGATACAGGGCTATGGGACATAGACACAGAGCTGCTGTAACTACTGACGATAGGAAATAGAACTTTGGTCATACTGGGTTCTGAGATAGGCATAGAGGTATTGGAAATAGAACTTCGATAACACACAAGTATAAAACAAACACCTAGAGTTGTTGGAAATAGAACTTCAATAACATGCGAGTGCAAAACATACACATAGAGTTGTTGAAAAATAGAACTTTGATGATCTAGGGCAATACAACGTAGACATAGAGCTGTTTTTAAAACAGACTTTTGGTAACATAGAACTGTGAGACATAGACCTCGAGCTGATGGAATGACTGGCTGTGAGAAATAGACTTTTGACAAGAAAAAAAAAAGTGCTGCACGAGCATTGAACTCTTGTAATACACAGCCCGTGGGAACCTAGAGCTGTGTGGACACAGCGGTTGGGAACAGAGAGAGAGAGAGAGAGAGAGAGAGAGAGAGAGAGAGAGAGAGAGAGAGAGAGAGAGAACAGAGTTTAGAGCCGACACAGAAGAGAGACAGGCTGCTGCCCTGTGTTCTCCTCTTGACACCTGCTGACTCAACCTGGTTGGTGGTCGCCAGCTGTCGTCCTAACATTATGGGCCATCAGCTGCAGCGTGATGGGTTCAGTGTTCGAACACACTGGTAGAGAAGATTGTCAATCTGCTGCACTACTGTGTGTCTTTGTCGAGGTCTTTTTACCAAACGCACGCATCTTGCCGTTGAGGCTGGGAAATTGTCTGAAATAGTTTGCCCGAAATTTTGTAGTTGTTGTTTTTTTTTTTTTCTTGCTTGTTGTCGGATTCTTTTTGTTTTTAACATTTGTTGTTGTTGTTCATCCATTGATTCATTTACTGGTTCATTTGTTCGTTTGTCTTATTAAAGGACTAAGAATTAAAAACTCAGCTCACAAGCAAGTGCGTTACAAAGTGTTATGCAAAATTATTTGAATACACTTTTGTTCATAAAATTGAGAAGTAAAACTTTTGACGAAGTCTTCTCTTTCGTGTCGTGTGTGTGTGTGTGTGTGTGTGTGTGTGTGCGTGCGTGCGTGCGTGCGTGCGTGCGTGCGTGCGTGCGTGCGCGCGTGCGTGCGTGCATGCGTGCGTCCGTGCTTGTGTGTGTGCGTGCGTGCGTGCGTGCGTGCGTGCGTGTGTGCGTGGGTGCGTGCGTGCGTGCGTGTGTGTGTGTGTGTGTATGTGCGCGTGCAGCACTAACGGCATTGTTCACATAGCAAGGCTGCACTCCACAGCAAATTATTACACAGGAATATTTCTCATCTGATGTCGGTATTTCACGTTCGCAAGTATGCTTGACGCTAACATTTTTGTCCAGACTGTTCCGCCTTTGACAGGAAAATGATAACAATGAAACGGGGACAGCAAGCATTGTCCACTCTCACGCATTCCTGCATGAAAGACAAGATGGTGTCCTGGGGACACCAGACAGCCTCATTCCATGTGGAGATGGGGACAATAGTAGAGCCTCATTCCATGCTAAGGTAGGGGCGTAATATTGCGGCATTCCATGCTAAGATAGGGGCGTAATATCGCGGCATTCCATGCTAAGATGGGGGCATAATATTGCGTCATTCCATGCTAAGATTGGGGGCGTAATATTGCGTCATTCCATGCTAAGATTGGGGGCGTAATATCGCGGCATTCCATGCTAAGATGGGGGCATGATATTGCGTTATGCCATGTTAAGAGGAGACAGTAGTAGAGCGTCATTCCATGCTAAGATGGAACATAACACTGCGTTATTCCATGCTAAGAAGGGGGCATAATATTGCGTCATTCCATGCTAAGATGGGGGCATTTTATTGCGCCATTCCATGCTAAGATGGGGGCATAACATAGCGTTCTTTCATGCTAAGATGGGGGCATAATAATATTGCGTCATTTCATGCTAAGATGGGGGGCATAATATTACACCATTCCATGCTAGGATGGGGGGGCACAGTGTTGCGTCATTCCATGCTAGGTAGGGACATAACAACAGAACGTTGTTTCAGCTAAGATGGAACAGACTGTCACATCATTCCATACTAAGATGATGATGTAATTCGCGCTGTTCTGTGCTGAGATGAATACATGATATGACGTCATTCCATGCGAAGGTTTCAACTTAATGAAACGTCATTCTGTGGTGAGACAAGGATATGATATAGCTCTGTTCCATGATGAGTACATGATATAGCTGTATTAATGACAATACAGCGGTCATATGACACTGTGAAGATATGGAGTGATAATTGCGGCAATGTTACACTGTGGAGATATGGAGCGATAGTTGCTGGCAATGTTACGCTGTGAAGATATGGAGCGATAATTGCTGGCAATGTTACGCTGTGAAGATATAGAGCGATAATTGCTGGCAATGTTACACCGTGAAGATATGGAGTGGTGAGGTTGCCAGTGTTACACTGTAAAGATGTGGAATGGTGACAGCTGCCAGTGTTACACTGTAAAGATGTGGAATGGTGATAGCTGCCAGTGTTACAATGTGAAGATATGGAATGGTGATAGCTGGTAATGTGACACTGTGAAAATACGCAGTAGTGATACCTTGCGGTGTGACACTGTAAAGATAGCGAGTGGTGATAGCTGTCAGTGTGAAACTATAAAGAAGTGAAATGGTAATAACTGGCAATAGCTGTCAGTGTGAAACTATAAAGATGTGAAATGGTAATAGCTGGCAGTGTGGTACTGTGAAGATATGGATTGGTGATACCTTGCAGTGTGAAACTGTAAAACGACGGAGTGGTGAAAGCTAGCAGCGTGAAACTGTAAAGATACAGAGTAGCGATACCTGGCGATGTGAAACTGTAAAGATACAGGTAGCGATACCTGGCAATGTGAAACTGTAAAGATACAGAGTAGCGATACTGGCAGTATGACACTGTAAAGATACAGAGTAGCGATATCTGACAGTGTGACACTGTAAAGATACAGAGTAGCGATACCTGGCGATGTGAAACTGTAATGATACAGAGTGGCGATACCTGGCGATGTGAAACTGTAAAGATACAGAGTAGCGATACCTGGCAATGTGAACTGTACAGATACAGAATAGCGATACCTGGCAGTGTGACACTGTAAAGATACAGAGTAGCGATACCTGGCGATGTGACACTGTAAAGATACAGAGTAGCGATATCTGACAGTGTGACACTGTAAAGAAACAGAGTAGCGATACCTGGCAAAATGTGAAACAGTACAGATAACGGGAGTTATGATACCATATCTGGCAGTGTGAAACTGTCAAGATACGGAGAGGTGATAGCTGGCAGTTTCGAACTGTTAACACACGGAGCGGTGGTAGCTGCTCCATGTAACACTGTGAAGATGTGGAGCGGAGATAGCTGGCGGTGTCGCACCTAGTGTTAGTAAAACGAGGATCACAAGACACCCGATCTGCCCACCAGACACAATGGCCAGGCTGAATGAAGCTCCCGCTATTACGTCATCTCTCTCTCTCTCTCTCTCTCTCTCTCTCTCTCTCTCTCTCTCTCTCTCTCTGTTAGCCTACATAGCGTTATAGCTAGCCACAGTCTGTGTCTGGAAGACGACCTCCTCGGTCACAGCTTGAGTCATTGTCTCTTTCTCTTTCTTTCACCTGATAGATAAGGTGGACGATCAGTCAAGACCGCGAACGGACTCCGATTGTCTGGGGTCGGGGACACAGTTTCTCAGCCAGGTCGTTCCAGCTCTGGCTTAAAAGAAAGAATCAAAAAGGAAAAGAAAAAAGAAGAAGAAAGAGAAATTGGGGAAAAAATAAGAAAGAAAAAAAGGATTTGTTTAAGTCCCCCCACCCCCATCCCCTCTCCCTCCCCGATTTTTTTTTTCATTTATACTGTCCGGAGTTGAGTTATGCTATTTTCCCTACCTTCTCATTTGGAAAATGTTGAAATTAAATGTACAGAAACTTGTAAAGAAAGGGAAAAAAGTGTGATAAAAGTCAAAAATACAAAAATAATTTAAAAAAAAATAAATAAAAAAAAGAAAGAAAAGAGAAAGGGTGTTAACTGACCGTCTCAAAGATTATGTGCGTCAAAAATGAATACACTACAGGGTGTCCATTTCTCAAGTGATTAATTCCCTTTAAGTCGGAATCTTACTGAAACACATCCAGGCAAGGTGACTGGCAAGGGAGATCAATGCCGTCTGTTGTCTTGTGGGTTGTGGGACATGATTATTACTGTCTCGCGGACCAATTGTAATTACATTGTACAGACGACCAAACATTTTGTTTATTGATCTCTTTATTCTGTGTTTATTGATTCCATCAACTCAAGTCAGGTCCAGTTGTTCATAGTGCAGCCGATCGTGAAGTCTTCATCTGGGGCTGTTTTGGGGATTCTTTTATGTTTTTTTGATTGTG
>JADBJO010005266.1:125000-127500 GCA_016801955.1 Conus betulinus
CCCTATTCCTTTCCGCCCGGCCCCCCCCCCTGCCCACTTCTTGTTCACCCCAAATTTCCACCTCCCAACCCATCCTCTTCCTTTTTTTTCCCTCTTGTCTCCTTCCTATACCTCCCCCCCGGGGGGGGGAACGGCGGGCCCCCCCGGGGGGGCCCCCCCCCCCTAAATTCCTCCCTCCCGCCCCCCCTCCCCCCCTCCCCCTCCCCTCCCCGCCACTCCACTCTCCCCTCCCTCTTCGTTAGCCACCCCCCGATTGCCTTGTGCCTACCCTCTTTCTCCTCCTCTCCCCCCCCCTCCCCCCCCCACCCCAATCCGCTTGTGGACACAACTCCGGCCGGGACGGGTCTTCAGTTCAGCCTTTTATGAGCCACTACTAGTCACAGGCAAAACACACACTGTTTCGCTTTCCCCACTCCGGTCCCCTCTTCGTCTGGCGCGCTGATGTCGTTGGCTTGCTTTACTTTTTACCCTCCCACCCCTCTGTGTGTGTGTGTGTGTGTGTGTGTGGTGTGTGTGTGTGTGAGTCTGTCTGTCTGTCTGTCTTACCCAGCCAGCCCCTACATACGTACGTACCCCAGAAAAAAAAGGGGAAATCGCAGTACGGGGCCACAGTTTGGGTATGTGAAGCTGCGGGGAGCTAGCTTGCTATAGCTCTGTGGCTGTGTGTCTCTCTCCAGTGCTGTGTGCAGTGTAGTAGGGGGAGTGTCAACCTGTGTGTGAGTGTGAGAGAGAGAGAGAGAGAGCGTTCACTCAGTGAATGTTGCTAGCAAGACAGCTGAGAGAGTTTGGCAACTACCTGGAGAAACAACACCTGGTACTCCACGGCCCGGGGGTTCAGGGTTCCAGCCCCGTGCTAGGCTGCGGACGTGGTGTGCGAGTGCGGACGTGGGGTAACTACCTGTGTGGGGGATGGAGATGTGGGTGGGTGGAGGAGAGTGAGAAGCTGACGGATGGGACGGCACCACACCGCTCGTTCAGTTAGACAGGTTCCAAGGTGTGTGTCTGCAAGTCTTCAGCAGCGGACCTGGGTGTCTTAGACAGGTCAAATCTCCCGACAGTCTGTGGTCAGGAAGATGTACGCAGTAGAGAAAAAAAAAAAAAAATGCACCCTCCTACTGCTGAGTGCAGTGGAGTAAACCTGTAGCAGGTCGGCCGCTGTCTCGCGCCACAGTCAGTGTGTCCAAATCGAAACTTGCACCATCTGCCCCGACCCCTGCAACTCCTTAAAACGTCAACTCGCATCATCATCAGTCGAGCTGGATTGGTCTCTGTGTGTCGTCAGCCAAAACTCCTGTGTGACATCAGGATTCTTTACTGAGCTGACTGGCCAATAAGGGGTAAAGGGTAATAACAATATACATGTGTGATTCGACGAGGATCTGATTAGCGAGTAGATAGATAGACAGACAGACGATCACTTGCAACACGTGCGCGTGTGATCCTCAACAAGGGACTGCGCGCTGCTCCCCCGAGTCTCGGTCTGTGGCTTTGTCCTGGCCTGGCCCTAGCCTGTGCGGCGGGGGTCAGTGTGGCGTGAAGGAGGGGGGCGGTGGTTCACAGTTTCATTGAGTTCTTAAGGGTTCTTCTTTTGGGGGCTGCCGACCACTTGGGCGACACGGCCTGGGCTGGAGCGGCGGTCAGTGCGCCAAACAAGCCTTGTGTCTGCTTGCGCTCTCCTCGCTGGGCTCGCTCACCTGTGAAAGACCGCTGTGGAGTAAGGCAGGGAGGGGCAGGTAATGGATAGTTCAGACCTATTACTGCAACACCTTCACCCCCCCTCCTCCTCCTCCTCCTCCTCCTCCTCTTTTCAGACCTCAGTTGGTGTGTGTGACCAGTAAGCGCTGGACAGAGTTTTGGGGGGGGGGGGATATTTTCAAGGTCAGAGCGAAACGCTCAACAAGAAAACAGACCGTGTGAAATGAGTTTACCGAACCCTCACACCTGACTGGATCGATTGGTGTGAACAGGATGATTACGTCATTCGACGTCCGCCAGAGAAGGCTGTAGAAGGCGAGATTCGTTCGAATTTGAAAAAAAAAAAAAAAAAAGTTTTGAAGTTCGTTTGTTGGATGCGATGTTGAGTGAAAAGAAGCCGGGAACCTCATTTTGCCGTCTGTGAATGTGTTGGTTCCGTGTCAGGTGTAGGTAGGCGGGGACAAACCAGCTAGCGACGGCGTGGAGGATAGATAGGCGCGTGAACGGGTGGGGGTACACTGCCCTGACAAATGCCGTTGATTTGTGACAACAGGAGAATGTGCTGTACCAGCAGTGAAAGTGGGCGTCAGTAGAAACTAACACCCACGTTTTTCTTTTTTTATCTTCTTTTTTTTTTTTTTTTTACCTATCACTCAATGATAAACCGTGTCTCGGGGCCTCCTGACCTGAATTGATCGACTGAGTTTTTTTTTTCTCTCTCTCTCTCTCTCTCTCTCTCGACGTCACGAGAAGTTCATGGTGTTTTTCTTTGGGGGGAGACAGCACGGTAACATTCGAGGAATCC
>JADBJO010005266.1:147500-150000 GCA_016801955.1 Conus betulinus
GTTGTACAACTTCAATGAGGCTGTTGCCAGCGTCCAAAATCCTTCGTATCACTCATAGTCGCAGGATTTTTTGTTGTTGTTGTTGCTGTTAATGTTGAACTTGAGACAGAGATTGTCTTGGTGGCAGGTGTTTCTTTCTCTCAGGAGTGAAATGTTTATTGTTTGAAGGTGTGAAGATTTTGTCCCACTTGAAGCCAATCTGTTGTTTAGTAAAGATGTTTTGTCTGTCTTTTTGTTAAAGCCATGGTTAATCAGGACCCTCAAGGTCACACACACACACACACACACACACACACACACACACACACACACACACACACACACACACACTGAGAGAGAGAGAGAGAGGAGAGGGGGGAGAGAGAGAGGAGGAGAGAGAGAGAGAGAGAGAGACAGAGACAGACAGACAGACAGAGACAGACAGACAGACAGAAAGAGGAGAGAACAGATACAGGCACACAACACACCACACACACACACACACACACACACACACACACACAGAGAAGAGAGAGAGAGAGAGAGAGAGAGAGAGAGAGAGAGAGAGAGAGAGAGAGAGAGAGAGAGAGAGAGAGAGAGAGCCATGTCTCTATCCAGGCAAGTTCGACGACAAGGCTTTTAATTCAGCATGACACTTGGAGATGAGGGATCTAGTCAACCGACCCCTAATCCCTCCAGTAACACTCCGTGCACCGCTAAAGGCCAACGACAACATACCAACCAACCCACCCACCCACCCACCAACCCTTGTTTTGCTTCCCGCCATGTGCAAAAGACTTCGCCCTGGCTCTCCCTCCCTCTCTCTTCACGATCATCCGAGTTTTCGCCCTTGGTGATACTAACACCCGAAGCAGGTAGCTGGGGGGGGGGGGGGGGGGGGGGGGGGGGGGGGGGAACCACACTTGTAATCCAATCAGAGAAAAAACGGGAGATGCGACACAGCTGGGTGCTTTATGTGTTGGTAGTGGACTGGACTTGGGGGTCTAATCCCTCTTTGTTAGCGGGTGGGGGTCGGGGTGGGGAGGTGGAGGGTGGAGGAGAGGTGGGGGGGGGGGGGGGGGGGGGGGGGCTGACCGCCAACAACCCCTCCTTCGGCCCATTGTCGTTGAGTCCCCAGAAGGCGGGGTGCTTGGTGTTTCCTGATGTGTCTCTCTCTCTCTCTCTCTCTGTCCCTGCAGGCTATTTTGGACCTCAACACTTTGATCCGCTAAGCTGCTCCTGTAAGTCTTACAGCTCTCCCTCCTCCTCCTCCTCCTCCTCCTCCTCTCCTCCTCCTCCTCCTCCTCTTCCTCCACCCTCCTGTTGTGATTAGCCCGCTTGCCTGGTGGGGTTCTGAGGAACGTTGTAGTAAGTATATAGTAGTAATGATGGTGACCGTCTCTGCCAAGTAGGGTTGGGTGGCGGGTCGCTGGGCAGGGGTAAAACGGTAGTTCTCCCTGCCCCATCCCCACACCACCACCACCACCACCACCTTCTTCTGTCCTCTCCCTCCTCTCCCCCCCCCCCCCCCCCCCCCCCCCCCCCCCAATCTTCCATCCGATCATCACCTTTTTCCCCCTGTCTCCTCCTCACCCGCTATCGTCCTAATTTTGCATTTCTCCACTTCCTTCCCCTTCTCCCTCCATCTCTGTCTCTGTCTCTGTCTGTCTGTCTGTCTGTCTCTCTGTCCCTCTCTCTCTCTCTCTCTCTCCCATCTCTCTCGTACAATAGCGTCTGAAAAAAGAAGGATCATTTCCCGAGTGATCATTTATCATTAATATTTTGCTGGTTTGGAAGGATGGGAGAAAGTTTCGATAATACTTTGGGTAGAAACCGAGTGGGGGGTGGGGGTGGGTGGGTTTGGACTGCGTAAAGCTTCTCTTGCTGATGTACTTGCAAAGATCAGGACAGACCATCAGGTTGTTTGGATCGTCTTTAGTCTGCGTTGCTTGCTCACACACACACCCACACACACACACCTATACCCCCACCCCCCCTCCCACACAAACACACGCCCCCCCCCCCCCCCCCCCCCCACACACACACACACATACACAAACACACACACACGCGCACTCACACATGCACACACACGTGCACACACACACACACACACACACACACACACACACACACACACACACACACACACACACACACACACACACACACACACACACACACACACACACACACACACTGACTGACTGAAACCAATTTATTGCCAGATTAACCCATGGTTGTACTGAAAACACACACACACACACACAACACACACACACACACACACACACACACACACACACACACACACACACACACACACACACACACACACACACACACACACACACACACACACACACCACACACACACACACACACACACACACACACACACACACACCTACGGACGCAGAAAACTAAAGAGGCGCACGCGCTTCCATGCCCTCATGTGTGTTCTCTGGCAAACGACAGAAAGAAGAAATCAAAATGATCGTAATACTATTATTTGTGCAGA
>JADBJO010005266.1:160000-167700 GCA_016801955.1 Conus betulinus
TGATGTGATGTAGCATACCCTACACCATCTTTTACAGCTGAGTGATAATCCTACTGAGGAGGTATAGGCTGTCCATACTGTGAACCATCTTTTACAGCTGAGTGACCATTCTGCTTAGAGAAAATTTGTTCCAGTTACCGTGTGTGTGTGTGTGTGTGTGTGTGTGTGTGTGTGTGTGTGTGTGTGTGTGTGTGTGTGTGTGTGTTGTGTGTTTAGTTTTATTCCGTTAATAATTTAATTTATGTCGGATCCTTCCCCCCCCCCCCCCCCCCCCCCCCCCCCCCTCCTCTCTCCCCTCCCCTCCCTTTCCCATACACATCTTGGGTGGTGTAGAAGAAGTTCAGAGTCGATTTTGTTTTATGTCAATGATGGTTGAAGGAGCAAAAACCGACGTGTGTGGCTTGGCTCGCTTGGCGGTGATGTACAATTTGCCTGCCTACACTCTCCTAACATGAAGCATTTGTTCATATTTCCCGTTCAAAGACTGGGATACACACATGTCACAGAGCAGTGCACGACCACAGGCCAACAGCTCGACTACAACCAACCAGGTTCGTCACGACAACAGTAATAACCAATGTCCTCCGCCAAAGACGGACAAAGAGCTAACGATGATGACAATGTCCGCTGCCGAAGGCAGAAAAAAAAGAACAGAATGATAGTAACATTATCTTCTGCCAAAGACAGACCAAGAAATATCGTATCAAACGTCCTTTGCCGGAGACGGACAAAAAGATAACAACAGAAACGATGCCATTTGCCCCAGACGGACAGGGGACAAAAGCTGACAATAGTGACAACGTCCTCTGCCCAAAACGGGCAAAACTCAACGATGGTGGCAGTGTCCTGAACCAAAGACAGATCCAATTTAACGATAATGCATGTCTGTTGCCAAAGGACAAAACTTAACGCTACTGACGATGTCCTCTGCCCAAGACGGGCAAAACGTTCATGACAACGTTCTCTGCCAAAGACTGGCAAAGAACATAATAGCGACAACAACAACACTGTCCTCTGCCCAAGACGTATACACAAGTCGTAAAACAAACAAAAAGTGACAACTTGCCGACCGCTCCCAGATCAGATAACTCCCACCAACCAACACACGGCACGAGGAACGATAATCCCCCTTAGCAGCTAGATCAGTAAACACATGGAACTTGCCAACGCCTGTACTGTGAAAAGCACTCAAAAAAAAAACAAACTTAAACAATGCAAACGGGCTTCTTGAAACTGCCCGTGAACGTCACACAGGCAGCTGTGCGCGCGCGTGTGCGTGCACCTCTCGCCCCCGTTAATACATGTAAAAAGATCTCCGCCTGTCAGTTCGGCCGGAGAGAGGTGTATAAAGTCGGTTTCCCCAAGGGGATTTAGGCGGCAGACCACAGGCAGGGGAAGACAACCCGTGCAAGTGGATTCCGCGCACTTCTGCGCGCGGGGATTAGTTTACTATGTTGTAATCCCTTACCTCCCGCTTTCGCCCCCCCCCCCCCCCCCCACCCCTACTTCCACCCTGCCCATCTCCCCCCTCCCCCCCGGTCAATCTACAACCCCCTCATCAGCCCCCCTCCCCCCCCCCCCCCCCCCCCCCCCCCCCCCCCCCCCCATTATCCCACGACACCTGCAGTTCGCAGTCAGTTGTATCAGGTTGACTTTAAAAAAAAAAATAGAAGGAAAGAAGAAAGAAAAAAAAAGAAAGAAAGAAAGAAGAAAAGAAGACATAAAAAAAAAAAAGAACTTAAAAGAAAAAAAAAACGATTCTCAATAGACACAACAGCTTGGGCACTGTGTTGTCTGTTTGTTGAAGTGTTACTGTCCGCTTTTATGCGGGTGCGATGTGGGAGAGCTAGCTGTGTAGGTTTACAAGGTTTGTGATGGGACGATTTGACAAAAAGAAAGAAAAGAAACAAACAACAAAGAAGTAACAACAAACAACAACAACAAGAGTTGGAAAGAGGTGGGTGGAAGGGGTGGGAGTGGGGGATGGGGCAAAAGACAGTTATGACTCGAAAAGCATTAGCGCGAAAAAAGGCAGGGGTGCTCCTTAATTAATGTGTGTGTGTGGGGGTGGGGGGGGGGGGGGGGGGGGGGGGGGGGGGGGGGGGGGGGGGGGGGAGGTCTCTCTCTGTCTGTCTGTCTCTTTGTGTCTCTGTCTGTCTCTCTGTCTGTCTGTCTGTCTGTATCTCTCTCTCTCTCTCTCTCTCTCTCTCCTCCCCTCACCCCCCCCCCCCCCCCCCCCCCCTTCTTGATGCTATGTGTCAAGTCCCGTTTGTACCCCTCATGTGTTCATGGACTGGCTTAGTTGACAGCATTTAAACTTCAGAGCGTCTGTCTGTCTGTCTGTTCGTCTGTCTCTCTGCCTCTGTCTCTCTGTCTCTCCTCTCTCTCTCTCTCTCTCTCTGACTCTCTCTCCCCCCCCCCCCCCCCCTCCCACCTCTCTCTAAACGTTTGGCTGCAAAACATCTAACTGTTTACATCATGAAAATAACAAAAGCTTACGTGTAACAGATCTCTGGTCCATTCTGACCTTGCTAAGGATTCACCATGACCCGGCTTCCAAGGCAGTGAGTGAACGGGTGGAAGGCAGAGTTGTTTTTCAGTTACACGTGCTGAAGTCCTGCTGGGATTTCCCACCAGCCCCCCCCCCCCCCCCCCCCCCCCCAAAAGCACCGTCGATGGTTCTTATACCGGGTGGCTGTTGACGGGTGGAGTGGGGGAAAGCAGGGTGTAGTAGCAAGGGCTACAGAGCAGCACGTGGATTTGTGTGGGGGGTGGTGTCAAGGATGGCTTAGTCTAAGCGCTATAGTCAGTCTTGGGGTGTGTGTGAAGCCGGTCAGTTTTTTTTTTTTTTTTTTTTTTTTCTTTCTGGTTCGGGTGAATGAGTGGTCTATAGCTTGTTTTCGAGTGTTGTGGTGTGTGTGTGTGTGTGTGGTGTGTGTGTGTGTGTGTGTGTGTGTGGTGCACGCGCGCGTGTGTGTGTGTGTGTGTGTGTGTGTGATCGCTTCGTTGATCAAAGGGAAGTGAGGTCAGTGGCGGTCTCTACCCATACATAATGCATGGAGAGACGGCTGTCGTCGCGATAGCAACGTATCCTTGTAGCACGATGGCTGCCTTGTCTCCAGACAACTGGAGCAGAAAGGGAGATCACCCCCAGACTGTAAGTCTCTCCATTTACCTTCTCTTGACCTACTATATTCATTTAATACAGCATAGTGAGATACGAGAGATAGAGAGATACTAAGCACAGAGAGGTACGAGAGAGATCGAAGGAGACTGGAAGTGGGAAATAAAACTAAGAGTGAGAGAGGAATGAGCTAGGAGAGAGATCATCGTTTTTTCCCCTCTCGGATAACCGGGTGGAGGGTTTGGGGGGGGGGGTTAGTGGGGAAAAATGGGGGGGGGGGGGGGGGGGGGGGGGGTGGGGGGGGGAGAGACGGGGGGGTGGGGGGGGGGGGGGGTGGGGGGGGGGGGGGGAAGGGAGGGTAGGGAGAGGGATATGGGGGGGGGGGGGGGGTGGGGGGGGGGGGGGGGGGGGGGGTGGGGGGGGGGGGGGGGGGGGGGTGGGGGGGGTCGGGTGGGGGGGGGGGTGGGGGGCGGTGGGGGGGGGGGGGGGGGGGAGGGGGGTGGGGGGGTTGGGGGGGGTGGGGGGGGGGGGGGGGGGGGGGGGGGGGGGGGGGGTGGCGTGGGGGGGGGGGGGGGGGGGGGTGGGGGGGGGGGGGGTGGGGTGGGGTGTGGGGGGGGGGGGGGAGGGGGGGGGGGGGGGTGGGGGGGGGGTGGGGGGGGGGGGGGGGGGGGGGGGGGAGGGGGGGGGGGGGTGGGCGGGGGGGGGGAGGGTGGGTGGGTTGTGGGGGCGGGGGGGGGGGGGGGGGGGGGGGGGGGGGGGGGGGAGGGTGGGGGGTGGGGGGGGGGGGGGGGGGGGGCCACAGGGGGGGGGGGGGGGGGGGGGAGGGGGGGTGGGGGGGGGGGGGGGGGGGGGGGGGGGGGGGGGGGGGGGAGAAAAAAAAAAAAAAAAAACTTGGGAGAGGAGAAAGGGGGTGACCACTGTGAGCTTTTGAAAATGATTGATTGTGGCATATATATCCAGCGAGGTCAGTTTCTCTTCGGCGGCTGTGGTTATCCTAACTGCCACTCTCATCACACAAACGACTCACACACTGACCTGAGATTACTTTAAATGCAAGCAGGTACAAACAAACCCCAGAAAGGTAAGACAACACACCCCACTGAATTTGGTACCGTGGTCCCCGGCTGGGTATAATTTTCTTGAAAGCCTTTTCTTGTGTTTTCTTTTTCTTTTTTTTTCGTCTCTCTTTCCGATCATTTTTTGGGGCCTTGTTTTGTGTAGAGAGAGAGTCGAGCTCCTGTGACAAAGATTAGTCGGGTGGAATGCATGCTTAGAGCAAGCTGAACTCGTGTGAACTTGTAGGGTTTTTTTTTTTTTTTTTTTTTTGTTCCCAGTCTGCTTTTCACTGCAAAATGTGAAAATGCTAATTGCTGTGCTCGCTCAGCTGGCCGAGATGGTAGTATGTAGGTCCTTGCCATCATTACAATGGTGATGTGTGGTGTCATGAATAAAACTTAAACAAACAAACAAACCCGAGCCCTGCCAATAATGTTTATTATTATCCTGCGCGCAGATGAAGTCTTGTGGTGGCAAGGACCTTGTTGTACTGTCTTTTTGGTCGTCTGGTGTGTTGTTGTTGTTTTGTGGTTGGTGGTGGTGGTGGTGGTGTGTGTTTGCTGCTGTTGGTGTTGTTTGTTGTTGCTGTTATTGTTGTTTTTGATGTTGTTGTCTTTTGCTGTTGCTGCTGCCTGTTGCTGTTGTTGTTTTTGATGATGTTGTTGTTGCTGACTTGCTGTTATTGGTTATTGTTTATCGTCTTGACCTCCCATCCGAGCGGGGCAATGTTTTCTGTCTTGTTTTGGTGTTTGTGTGTGTGTGTGTCGTGTGTGCGTGTGCGTTCGTGCGTGCGCGCGCGCCGAGCGCGCGTGTGTGTGTCCTGTGTGCGCGCGCGCGCGTGTGTGTGTCTGTGCGTCTGTCTGTCTGTAAAGAGAGAGCCAGACAGAGACAGAGAGACACGAGACAGAGAGAAATGGTTCCTCCAAAGCGAGGCTATTTGTCCGGTTCCGGAATCCTTCTCCCCATGCCCCCACTAGGTGTGTGGTGTGTGTGTGAGGGTGGGGGGTGGGGGGGGGGGGGGGGGGGGGGGGGGGGGGGGGGGGGGGGGGAGACGAGACATTCCACAGCCAGTGATGAAGCAGCATTGCGAACCGCTTGGCCCTAGAGGTCATGGGGGTTGTGGTGGGTGACCTTTTGATAAGGCGGAATGCGGAACACGAGAAAGATGATCTGATGAAGAAAGGAGTTAGGGGGAGGGGGAGAAGAACGGAGGGTGGAGGAGGGGAGGAGGAGGGGAGGAGGAGGAGGGAGGAGGAGGGAGGAGGGCGGTTTTGGGGGTGGGTGGGGAGGGAGGGAGGCAGGACGGGGGCCCTAGAAAAGTGGTGCGCGGGCGGAGGATTTGATTGTTGGATGTCAGTGTGGTGGTCGCACATGGCAGGGAAACGAACCGCCCAGCCCATAAACCATTGTAACAAAAGACACGCTCGCCGACAGGTGGCCCCACCACCCCGTGCCCGCTCCGCCGAGCCTGGATTGCGATCTGGACAAAGTGACCCGTGACACTTGCCAGTGTCACACTTTCCCACCCACACCACCCCACCCCCACCCCCACCACAACAGAACAGAAACGCTGCTGTCACATTTTTGCATTTCTTGACCAAAAAATGTTTATTACTCTCGCAAGAAAGAATTGGCTGTGGCGCTTGGCGAAAAGATGGGGGGGGAAAAAGTCACAGTTGTTTCTCTTCTTTGTCCTCTTCCCCGCCCCCCCACCACCCCAACCCCACCAACACTGCCCGCGCCACCTCACCCCCCCACTTCCCCGCCGCCACCCTTCACCCCCCACCGTACCACCCACCTTATCACCCCCCCGTCGCCCAGCCCAGTGACGACACAGATGACTTTCATGGACGTAATTGTCTTAGCAGAGGCTCGTGGACGTGTGCCGTCGCCCGTGTTTTTTAGTCTGCAGAGAACTCGGATGACGAGTAGGGGGAGGAGGTAGAGGGAGGTGGGGGTGGAGGGGGGGGGGGGGGAGGGGGGGGGGGAGTATAGTAGGGAACAGGGGGGGGTGAGGGTGGGGGATGGTGGTGGGGTGGTGGGAGGGGGGGGGGGGGGGGGGAACTGAGGAGGAGTCTGAGGGTTTGTTAGATGATAGGAGGGAAGGTGGTGAGTGAGGTGTGAGGAGAAACTGTTGGAAACGTCCAGAAGCAAAGCGTGGCCTGGTCAACCAAGCTGAAAAAAGCTTTTTGTTTTCTGGGGGCCTTTTTGGACTCGTGGAATTGCCTGATCCATCATTGTCGTCCCCGTCACTGACAGTGAGAGACAGGAGGGAGGGAGGAGACGAGAGGAGACGTAGAGAGGCACGAGAGAGAGAGCAGAGACACGAGAAAGATAGTCATACAGACAGGAACCAGACAGGAAAACGGAGCCCGATGAAGAGTACATGACAAGAGGACGAGAGCGACGGACAGACAGAAGACAGAAACAAGCGGAGTAAGAGAGAGGAGGCAGAGAGAGGAGAGGCGAGGCCTACAGCAACGCGAACCGACATAGATACTAGACGGAATAGACAGACAGACAGACAGTGACAGGAGAAGATAGAGTAGAGAGAGAGAGACACGACAGACGACAGACAGACAGTGAGATAGACCAAAGAGATATAGACAGGAGCGTCATGGGGGGCAGTAACCGACATACAGGAGATGGAAGCAGAGACGGGGACAGTGAAAGAAACATACAGGCAGAACAGCACAACAATAGCTACACCAGATATTATGAGAGAGAGGGTAGGAGAGAGAGAGAGAGGCATAGAGAGAGCGATGTAGATATGATGAGCGAGACTTAATCGGTTCCGAGCGGGGAGACCAGGGCGGGGAACGTAGTCGGGCGATCGAAAACTCCAACACTGAAAAAAAAAACAAGCGCCTCAAACAAAATGTTTTTTCAGGAGTCTTATCCATTATCCCAGCCAGTGTAACATTAATGGTCACCAGCGCCATGGTGTGACCCGCGCGTTTAAGTATGCAGGGGGCGGGTCAGCGTTGGAAATGCGACTGACATCGCTGGCTGTTTCCTGGAGGGACCATGCCCTGCAAAGATGCCATGCCTTCATTCGCTCATCCGTCATTCAGTCAGCCGGTCACGTGCTGGTGTGACCGTCGCAGCATGGCCCATTACGTCCCAACTCGCACCAACCATTATTTCGTTTGGGCACAGTAGTTTTAAATAATAGATAGTGCAAGAATCATTTTTGGGTGGGGCGGGGTGTGTGGGGTGGGGGGTGGGGGTTGGGGGGGGTGGGGGGGGGGGGGGGGTGGGGTGGGGGGGGGGGGGGGCGAGAGGTGAGAGAGGATAAGGGAGAGAGAGGAGAGAGATGGGAAAACGGAAGAGGAACGAAGAAGGAGGATAGGATATAGGGGGAGCGAGTAGCGAGTAGCTTGCTGTTTAGAGAGTAGAGCACAGGGGCGAGATGAGAACTAGCGCTAGGCAGAGTGAATGGGCACTTGATATGAGAGAGTATGAGTCAGAGTTGAGGTATCGCTAGAGCAGTTAGTGCGAGTAGAGGCTCTTGGTGGTG